>JAVQJL010043082.1:0-16875 GCA_036024295.1 Nannoperca obscura
CTTTCTTCATGCAGTCACTGCGTTTACATGCAGTCACTGCGTTTACATGCAGTCACTGCGTTTACATGCAGTCACTGTGCGTTTACATGCAGTCACTGTGCGTTTACATGCAGTCACTGTGCGTTTACATGCAGTCACTGCGTTTACATGCAGTCACTGTGCGTTTACATGCAGTAACTGGGCGTTTACATGCAGTCACTGCGTTTACATGCAGTAACTGTGCGTTTACATGCAGTAACTGTGCGTTTACATGCAGTAACTGTGCGTTTACATGGAGTAACTGTGCGTTTACATGCAGTCACTGCGTTTACATGCAGTAACTGGGCGTTTACATGCAGTAACTTTGCAATACTTTTGTTGGTTTTGCTCTTTTAATGGAATTTGTTCACAATAAGAAAGTAAAGAATATGATCAGAGTTGTCCTGATGTGCCCTGGTGTCCCCTGGATCCCCCTCTTCTGCCTCACTAAAGAGGCTTTGGGCCACGGGTTGGACACCCTAATCTGACAGTTAAAGCATTACAGCCCCAGTCCTGTGAAAAGAAAACAACAAGTGGCCTCCCCCTTCCTCCTCCTCCTCCTCCCACCACCTCTCTCTGCACTCAATAAAACCCAAAGCTGCCCCGTTTCCACCTGTTGCATTCAACTGGTCCTTTGTGTGACGCGAACTGTGTCAACGTGGCCCCTCCGGAGGTCACAGAGGGCAGCTTCTTAATGCGAGGTGGACGTTTTAAAGCTCCGGTGCACAGCTGAAACGTGGCCGTGAGAACCGAGAGCGAAGGCCGACCCCGTCACCACTTCCTGTGAGGAAACAAGCCTCCCCCCCCCCCCCCGTAGGAGTTATATAAATGATCTTTTAATGCTCACCCTACACTTCAAAAAGGACTAATCCCAAATCACATCATCTGTGTTTGCTAATGCCCTGTGCAACACAAGGTGCTTTGCAGACAGGGAAACTCCAAATGAGTAAAAACTCAAAAGATGAGCCACGAACTCCGTCAGTAGGAATAAAAGACACGAGCGTGTGATTATATATCTGCATGTGTGGCGTTCAGGGTGCTCAGCGCCTCTGATACCTCCTCTGTAAATGGATCCACTCACAGACTGCTGACAGATTTCTGGGATGTTCCTCCTTAACGATCCATTTGACGGTTATAAAAGAACGAGTGCATATTAGGAAAGAAAACGAACGAGCAGCGTGACACAGCAGAGAGAGAGAGAGAGAGAGAGGGAGAGACAATCCGAGTTTCAGGAGTTTCAGGAAGTGTGAAAAACATCTTCACACCTCAAGGAGGAGGAGGAGGAGGAGGAACAGGGGGCTGCTTCCTGTATCGAGGTATTTCATGTCGACTGATGCTCGGAGGAAGTAACAGTAGCCAGGATGGAGCGCCTTTAGTAGCCGAATGGTTAATACACATGTCACATAACTTCATCGTCGCCTCCTCCTACTTCCTGTCTGCCTCTTCACCTCTGCAGCTCATCACAACCCGCATTTACCTTCATTGTAAATGACCTATAAAGAGACACAAACTTATTTTTTAACCATTTTTTTTAAGTACCAAGTAGTTTTGGTGCCTAAACTTGACCAAACTGTGACCATTTACCACGTGCTGTTGTTGTTGTTGTTGTTGTTGTTATACATGTTGTATATAATGTTGTTAAATCCACTCAGAGAGAAACGACCGGATGAAGCTTTTACATGTACACCCCCCCCCGAACCTGACTGGGTCGGGTCAGCCTCTTCTGATTGTGAGGCTACATGAGGTCTTTATACTGTGACACTGGGGTCATCAGGAGAACAGCTGGAGGACTGCTCTTTATTTCACAGTGCAAATATTCAGAAGTTTTTCGTGCACAACATGTTTTGGGGACATAAAACAAATGTGCAAACTCCATCAGAGCTGTAAAGAAAATGCACGAATCCACCGGCAGCGCTCCTTCCACGCGGTGTACTGGGCCGTGCGGTGCAGAGAGGTATATATGTGACGGCTCAGAATAGGTCCCTGCTGACAGACCAGCATGTAAGTGACTTTGTGCATCCACTGATTCTGAAATAATGATCTCCACGAGAAGCTCTTATTTCCCCTATTCATAGGCAGTCACCAAAGCCGGCGTGAGGACACCGCCGCCACTGTGCACCCTCTTCAGACCCGAAGCAGCCTGTAAAAAGGCCTCTCACACGGGATCAATACCTCTCCGGCATTGATCGCAGCTCTTCCAGCGATACATCTGAGAACATCCAGCAGAAACCCGGCGTCTCAGGTCCCTGCGGCCTACTTGCCCTTGGACTACCAGCTCCAAATCCACTCCCACCTCCTCTGAACAGACGTGGTTCTTTCCCACCGGTGTTGCAGGCAGCTGCTGGGCTCACCTGGATACTGCAGACACCCACACATGCCAGAGAGATGAAGGACTCGGCCGACTAATGACAGATAACGAGAAGCCCGGCCTCTAGTTTTTCTTTTTACTGCCTGTTCCCTCACATGATTACAGTGGAGTCGACCTCAGCCGGTCCAGATGTTGGTGACACCTGACATTATATCACTGCTGCTCCGCTGCAGCACTCCCAGCACTAATTGCAGCATTCATTGAGAGTTAAAGTGGCTGTTTGCAGTGTAAAGTCTCTGCGAGTACAACTTAAAGCTCCTCCTAGTACGTGTCCTGCGCTGTTCCGGGCCCTGAGGGTTGTGTTGTTACAGGAACTCTGCAGCGGCTTTAAGACCCACTAAAAAGACGAAACAAATACTTTTAGAGACAGAAATAAAACGAGCGACTGGGAAAACAAGAGGAGGCAGAAGAGAGGCAGAAGTTGGCATGTTGCAGCCCCTGAACTGGACTTGCCGATGTTGTGGCACTGTTTATGCTCTAGATTAATGATTGCTGGGCCTCTGCGCCTGGGAGGGAAGGTAGGAGGCGGCGAGACTGTGTTTACCTTTCCTCAGCCGTCCCCTGCAGAGGCTCGGGGGTCTGCTGAGGCTGAGAGACTGAGCAGGAGGCACGGCGAGCGCTGGGTTATTTCCAGTGGACAAGATAAAGGGTTTCCCGCGTCGCTGTGCTCAGACGTGGGAGGCACGGGGTGCTGGGGAGCAGTAATGGCCTGCTATTATTGTCCCTCCAGGCTTATTGGTGGCATTTTAACCCTGTGGAGACAAGAATAGAGCCTCCCTCCCTTTGTTTCTGCTCAGACTTTAGTGTCCAACTCTCAAGTTTGCTGCAGCTTCTCCGTGCACAATGTACCATGTATAATCTATAAGTATATATGTATATATATAAAGCACACATATATAAAGCTGAAACTGTTGTTAAACGGTTTCTTTACTTTATGACGTTACGCAGGGAGAGGCAGTAACATTTACAAGATGCTTGTAGACAAGGAAAATGTTTTTACAGTGCAGGAGAGAAGCTGTAACTGTTAAGCTGTCGTTCTGGGAGGCAGTGAACGCGTCATCCCTTGTTGTATCCATCCAGACATCCGCCCCGGCACTCTTCCCCCCTGTGAGGCTTGTTTTCGGGCTCTCTGCGAGGCTGCAGAGGTTCCCTGATGTTCCCATGATACCCACACTCCTGTAGAACGGCAGCACTTTATCGCCACTGTGGGAAACATTCAGCCCTCCATATTCCTTCAGCAAGGAAAAAAACTCAAACACAACCCATCATGCAACCGCTGAGTCATTTTGGATGCTTTGCGCTCCGTCGCGTTCATTTCTGCATGAAGTAGCAGCAAAGTGGTTCCCAAACAGAGCGCCATGTGGCCCTCAGGAGTCCTCCAGGCAACATGTCTCATTTCACTGGTGATTCTTTCATTATTTTATTTCATGAACCCATGGGATTATCTGTTTGTTGCAGATGGAAACTGATCCGAGGTCGCGCTGCAGTTTAACTCTTTATTTATCTGACCGATGGAAACAGGTCCATGTAGCAGCTGTTCCATCTTCATTCATTCATTTTCATCCCAGATAGTGTACGTTTGATAAGCTGAAGAAGATAAGACAATGATCTGTTCCCTTCTCAGTTAAAACGTCTAAATGTAAACATGATTGGAATTAACAAACTGAAACAGAAGAGTAGATTAATCCATCAGAGACAAATGGGAATAGATTTCACAAGCATTTCCTGTTATTTTTTAATTACTGTTGCAACTCTCTTGCCAGTATTCACTAGAAGAAGATACTGAAGGTCTTTATGAATGACTCGAAGAATAAAGGGCCTCTGTTGCACAACTAGTTGTGATTCCTGCAGCATCGTCCCGGGTTTCATTAAGTTTAAACCTCGATGCACCCGGTTACCAAACGATAATCCCCTTAACGTACCTCTGACGCCTGATTCTCGACCCCCTCCTCCAGTCAGGGCTTTGTTTCTCTCTCTGTGGCGCTGAAACGACCAACACCCCACTCAACAGCAGCGTCACAGGGGTCGAACCCCTCAATAAAAACCTTGACAGCCCAGCAGAGACAGAGCTGTCAGACGCCCAGAGGGTGTCACCGAGCAGCACTGACTCAGCCGAGGCAACACAGCAGGAAAAATGGGACCTGAAAATGTAATTTCCCCCCTATTACATAAACACTGTGATAAGAGCGGCGCAGCTTCACACCACGGCTTAATTGCAAGAAGTCATTTGATGTTCCGTCAGCGAATCAGTGCAGGCAAATTACGACTCCTCGTGCACGGCAGCTCATCAGAAAATCATCCCACGTTCTCCCAGCCACTCATGCCTTTCCTCCCGCTTCAGGGAGCAAACAAGTTATCATGTGGAGGCACACACCTGTGAGACACACAGGCCCATTGTTTCACACGCTGTACCCCAGCGAAGGGGGATGAACTACATAGTTTACCCAGCGAACGGCGTGCACGCAACTTCTCGGGTTTTGCAGGAATTTAAAAAATGTCATCACACAAATCTCAGGCCGTCTACAGCCGGAAATAACGACCGACGAGACAAAAGAGCCGCGTCGTCCCGGACAATGAGGCGACTGTTAAAATAAACGTTTAACGTCCTCATTCAGTCACACATCGTTCGCTCGCAACAATAAACCGTGTGGCCGGGGGTCAAACACAGTGTCAGCTCATTCTCTCACAATATCAACTCTGCATTATGGATCAGATGGTTTGCAGGAGTCAGGTGTGCCTCATATTTTCTGTTTCTGAACTTTAAACTCGTCTTTTTGTTGTTGTTTTTTTACCTTAAAAAGGCTCCAGGCCTCTCATTATGTTAAATTCTGTCAACTGAGTTCCTTTCACAGGCAAAACAAAGGGACGGAGGCTTTTAGTCTTTACCTCACACTGGCCTGTAATGAAACGAGTCCAGGCACGACTAACTAGAGGGGCAAAGTTCATTCCCACAGGCCTGAGGGGGTTTCCCACGTCTCTTTATGGACACGAGCTGAAAAGTCAGTGGATTATAAGCTGACAAAAAGGAGCTATGAGAAGAGTCCTGTCATTTTGAAAATCTATTAGTGTTTAAAGCTGCAATCTTCTCTCTGGCCGGTAATCCACATCACCACTACTGTTAAAAGTCTGTGTGTTAGCAATAAGCCCACAGCTCTCGGCTGTGACGCAACAAACAGCACAACTAAAGGAGCATTTAACATGTTCTCAGTCACGAAAACAGGGCAAACCTACATCTTCTTCAGGCACATCTGGACTGCTTCTGTGGTGTTTAAGCAGCTTCAAG
This sequence comes from Nannoperca obscura, assembly GCA_036024295.1. Lineage (NCBI taxonomy): Eukaryota > Metazoa > Chordata > Actinopteri > Centrarchiformes > Percichthyidae > Nannoperca > Nannoperca obscura. The sequence goes on from JAVQJL010043082.1 coordinate 5,670, forward strand.
CAGCGCTGAATCAAGGACAGTAGCAACACGTCCAGAACTCGTTTTATAGCTGCGACAGAAAACCCCGAAAGATAACATGATCTGGTTACTGAATCTACAGTTCGGATATATCAAGATATCAATCATGACCTTTTTATAGCATTGAATAACGAATTAAACTCTTGAACAAACATCAGCGTAACAGAAAGCGTCTCTGGGAACATTTTATTTGACCTTTTGAACTTTTGATTTTCCAGTTTGTCCCATCTGCTAACATGGAGGGGGCGGTGCTTATTTATTAGCCGGCCACCAGGGGGGCGACCCAGATGTTTTGGGGATCCAAACATGGTCCAAAGCTTCAAGTCAACAGTGAGATATATCAACAACAACAACAGTTGCTAATTTGAACGCTCCTTGACCGTCCATACTACATGCCTGACGTTGTTTGTTGTCTCCTGGGAAAGGGTCACGTGATAGGGGCGTGGCCAATCAGGGAAGGACACGTCATGGCTGTCAGAAAGGAAACGTGGGAGTCTGCATCATCGTTTTTCATCATCCATCCTCGCTCAGACGCAATCGCAGATGAAAAACGCCGGAGTAGTGTGGACGCTGGGTGTAAACGAAGCAAAAGCTGTGTGTTTTGAAACAAGCATTAGTGTGGATGTAGCCCTCTAGTCTCCATATCAAGTCCATCTCTCGAGACTAAATAAAGGTTTCAACTGTTGAATAACTTTGAGTGTGCAAAGAGTGGTGGGAAACGCAAATGCAGTCACTGTGACTGTCAAACTCAATACTCTCAATCCACGAGACGACGTCAACAAAAAGTCAGCGGAAGGCCGGGAGAGACGAAGCCCAACTTACTCTTCCACTCATGAATCAACACAAATCTCATCTGCAGCTCCAAATAAGAGGCAGAGGGAGTGAAGGAGATCAACAACCCAGCAGTGTTTCCTATACGTCAGGCAGGGAGCGGAGATCCGAACGCCTCCTGTGGGGTCCAACAGACGGGAACTGGCTTTGTTTGTTCTGTTCAGGTGAGGAGGGGAGATGAAGTCATCGACAGGCCAGGTCTGGCCTCCAACATGTTGCCCCGAGGCAAACATCCATCTCCAGCTGTCATCATCTGCTTCATCTTAAGGGGGCTGCGATTCCACCGAGATCCTTTTGAGTGAAAAAGGTTAACAGCGCCGGGGTAATGAGCAGAGACTCACCGATAATCACACTGCGCTCATAAAACTCTCTCTGACAGACTGCGGCACAATTACACCACTCAGCTTTACATCTCGGGGGATTTTACACCTTCCTGCCGTGGATTTTGAAGATTTATGCCACATATCATCCGCTAAAAGGTACGAGTGTGAGATGAGAACTGAGGTAGACATCTGATCATCTATTCACGTCAGAAAGAGGAGGATGTCCATAGAAATAATAGTCAGTCATGCTCTATCTATGCCCCACTGGCTACTGACCATTGATTTCCTCATTCCCTAGTAGACCGTGTTTTCTTAATGTGGACAAATCTTGGTATAAATGATTTTAAAGACTTGTTTTTTGCATCTTTTGAGCCACTTTTGGACAGGTTTTCACTTCCAAAGCACATCTTTTTCAGATATTTACATAGTTTTGCCCGTAATATGTTCCCAGCGTTTCCAAACTTTCCTAAAGATTCTGTGTGAGATGGTTTCCTGACAACAATCCCTGCTCTGAGAGGCTCGATTTCATATTTATCTACAACCACATTCATATTTTTGGAGGAGGACCTGGGGGAGGTGACTTTGCAGGAAGTCTGGACAGAGATAAGTGATGAAAGGGGAGAACCAATTATTCCCTCTACATCCAAAAAAGAAAAATTGTTGCCAATAAGTTACGCTTCATTTCTCAATAAATACTTTACAGTTAAACTTTTCTGTAAAAAAATCCCCCCAGAAACGTAAAGTAAAGTAAAAACTTCAAAAATCACAGTTTGAAGCATAAATGCATCACTTCTACTTGTTTTAAAGAGTCAAAGAACACTGCGAGAACTTCAAAGTCCTGCTGGTGTGAATGTTGAGGTTTTAAGATCACCTGCATGTCAGAGTGACATTAATGGAGCATTAAAGGACTGATGTAGTAAAATATCTTGTTTTCCAGAGGGCAGGAAAAGCTGGCTTTGAGTTTGTGCATTCCTGGAATAAAAAGGGAATGAGATTCATATTTTGAACAACTTTGAAATCTCATGGTGCTTCTTAACAGACACACCAGAGAATAAAATGATTTAGCACCTCCAGAGAATCAGTAAATATCTCCAAAATATGAAATCCTCTCTTGTGTGCGTTCATTCTTCATTGCTGTTTAATTTTTCTTCAGTGCTTTTCTTGCAGACAAAAGAGCACATCTCGTCCCTGAAGATGATCTCGTCCCTCTTCCAGTATTCAGGACAGAAAAAACGAACCCCGTGAAGAACAGGTTTGTGATCTGCAGCCTCTCCGTCTAAACACTTGTAGCTGCGAGAGCCTGCAGGCACAGACAAAAGGAAAAGAAGAGCGAGAAAGACAAACCGGGGCTCGAGGGCTGCACGCTGGTTTCAGAGATAAGAGGTAGAGCGGCTTGAATGGTGAGCCGGGAATCAAACACTGTGAATGAAGTGAGAGACCAAAGCCTGACGACCTCCCCGACTGGCAAAGCCGACGAGACTGTCAAAGCCACGCCGGATGGCTCAGGGGGGAAGGGGGTTGATGGGAAAAGTGGGCCAACTAGCTTGTTTGTTTGCCCATTAGCCCAGCAGCTGGGTGTTTGCCAAAGGCTGCAACGCTTCAGTCCAGTCCTCCAGAGAGAGCTGGGTTGGATGGGGGGGTTGGAGGCTTAGTTCCAGCCGAGGGAGCACGGCGAGCTCTCATTTAGCCCCGGAAGCACTGCTGAGGCGTGGGACAGCGTCGGATAGAGGGCCCTCTGAGGGGCCGTTACAAAAGATGATTTCCAAATACTTGATTAATGTTTTTAATTAAGTGAACCCATCGTTTTTCTTCCCCTCGTGATCCGTCCCCCTACGAGGCAGTGGTCCGACCAACATTAGCACTGCACTAGCAAAACAGACTCCTCAATCATGTCAGCGTGACTCCTGTGTGCACAGCAGGGGTCCCCCCCACTCCAGCCTGGCTCAGCACACTGCTGGACAGCCCAAAACACATGCACGTGCACACGCTGCTGCTGGATTACTGAGCAGCATGAAGGCAACTGAACTACAGCCACTCTGCCTCTCTGCAGAGAGCTTAGAAACCATCACACTCAGACTGGACTTCATCTGCTCACCTGTGCACTTGCAAAGCCTCTGCACCTCCACCCACCCTCTCTTGTGCACCCATGTCTCCACCCGTCTCCATCCTGGGGCTCGTTACCCATCAGCCCGACCTGGAGACCTTCACCTTCCTGCAGCACTTCTTCTGTAACCACGAGACTGTTCTCCCCAAAAATACGTCCGTCCGGATTTATTTTAACATAACGTTGCACAACTTAACTCACTAACGTACTTATTTGAACCCAAAACCACAATCTTTTACAAAACCTAACCAAACTGTGGCCACAGCACAACGTTATCCACGACCTTTGTTTTTGGAGACGCTCCCGTGGGTCGTATTAGAGGTTAGAAATGAGCAACCATGGACTTGTTGCTGCTCATTACAGCTTCCACATTGTGCAGGAATCCTTGCACGTTGACATTAAATTCATCATCATCGTCATTCAGCTGTATGTTTTGTGGTTGAAATGACGTTTTAAAGCGAGGTAATTTTGTTTTAGTGTGAATTTGTTGGAATCCTTTCACGCTAAACCATCGGGTTTTAACATTTTAATAATTATCACCTGTAGCATCTCACTGATTGAAACTTCTGTGTGTGCAATCTGGACCGACCTCCGTGATGGACATGAAAACAAAACACTTCGAGAATCTCCCTCGAGCAAAACAAATGGGAAAGTGCCGCTGTGGCTCAAAAGTACAAGATGCACGAAGCAGTTTAACTTTAAAAGCATCTTGAAAAGAGCAGCCAGTGTAGGCACTTCACAGCCTCGGGCCTCTTAATAATTCAGATGTGGTAGAGCCACGGATGGCAAGTCCTGAAATGATCTATTTCTGTGTGTCCTGGGCCACAGAGCCTGTGAAAAGCCCCTATTCTCCTGGTATCAGTGAGGCCAGCGCTCTCTTCATTATGTCGGGAACTTCACACATCACAGCAGCAGGGAAAACCTCTCAAAGGGATAAACGGGGAGGAACAGGATGTGCTGGAGGTTCATTTGGAGAAACCAGGATAAGACAACCTGGAGAGCCAATAAAAAAGGTTAAAAAAAAAACTCTCTGCAGTTTTTCATCTGCAAAACAAGCCCTTTATCCTCGACCCGACTGGAACAATGGCAGCGGTGGAAGATGGGGCACAGCGAGTCCCAGACTGAACTTCATCGGGTGTTTGAAGCTGGGTTTTCTTTTTATGTCGTGTTGATGCCGAACACCAAAACCCAAACAAGCTCCTACTGAGTGGCAAGAAAGTGTGAAGCTCTGACATTTGAGTTTGTGCACGCTGTCAGCAAAGAACATGCAACGTTTTCAGTCATCGGGCCTCGTGAAGGATCCAGAAAATCACACTAGATGATAAATTAAACATATTCTACATGAACGCGAACACCAGTCAGCAGGAATTATCACTACAGCTTGAGCCTTAATCCACAGTTATCCGCTAATATACATATTCTGTCCAACAGCAGTCAGATCCTATTAGTGCTTTTAATGTCATACTTCACCACCGAACCCCAGCGGGTCAATAGATATGAGCCCCCCCGCTGATGATATTCCCCCTCGGCACAGAGGAAGGCAGCCTCTTTAAAAAGAGCTCACTGCACTCTGCTTCTGATTTGGGTTTATTTATTTATTAATTATTCAGTCTGCGTCATCAGACTGGAGTTGTGAAGTGTGTCGGGCAGCGGCAGCATTCAGACACACTGCTGAGATGGTTCTTCTGACAGTAACAGGAAGTGTTCTGCAAGATCTCCTCCACATGTGGATGGAGCTCAAATCAATAAACAGTTAATATTAAAGATGTTTCTACGCTTATTAAGAAAAACACTTCAGTCAGTCATTTAACCTGCCGTTCTACATGCGTCACTAATGCTGCTTCACGCTACGTTAACGATTAACTCTCACTAATTAAGCTCAAGCAGTCATGTGTGAAACCCACCACAAACACACTTTAGAAACTAGGGGTTCAGGGTCACGCTCGAACTCAACCAAACACGTCGGGGATTAAAACGTGTTTTTAGTTGTTCCGGGCGGCCGGAGTGAAGATCCTACCATCACGGGAAGTCTGTTTCTGGGGGGTATTTTAGCCTTAATTGATAGGAGGCAGAGGTCTATTCATCTTATAATCAGTACACCTCTTTCATGTTCTATCAATTACACGTAAACATGTTTAATTATCACGTGACGTGTTGTTTTACATGCTGCAGCCATGTCAGAGAGTGGAAATGATGTATGTCACACACATACAGACTGACTGAACTGTGTTTAACCCTTGTGCTACCTTGCGGGTCCTATTGACCCGGTGGCGCATTGTATTGATCCAGTGTCTCCTCCAGAGGGTAGCACAAGGGTTAAGGAGAATACAGAGGTTCAAACTGAGGTACAGCAGCACATTTCATTAGCTTTTATGGTTCACTGTTGTGAAAACACTACACGTGAGCATTGATGCATGCATAACGGGAAATGTGGTCATAAGCTAAAGGGTACATAAAGGGACATATTTTTATGACATATTTTGGGGTTTAAAAGTTACCAAATGTTTAGGAGTTGGTTCAGTAGATGTTACCCTTCTACAAAAAGTCCATTCAAAGTGTCTGACAACATCATGGAAAGGATCCCTCTCCAGACTGATCGCTTTGATAGAGAGTAAGATCCTTTCGAGATTTTCTGCTTCTGGTCAAACTGAAAGGATCTTCTATTCCAAAATGTTTTGGGCCTGTTGGTCATTTCATCCCAAAATGTGTACTTCTAGTGCCCAGGTGTAAAATGTTGACAGTCGTTGGTTTGAGTTCGAGCTTCCCATCATGGCAGAGTTTGAGTGAACTGAGACCAGGCAGAGCAGAAAGAAACAGCAGTAACAGTTCGTCTCATCCCCCTGACTGACACACTTGGCATCAACACATTTGTTCATATAGTAATGAGTGATCTCCGGAGAGCCGGCGTGCTCCAGGGGGTTGGAGCGGCACCAAACTACAAGCACTGCTGGTGGATCGCAGCTCTGCCTCTGTGTAAACCTTGGCCTTACCGCCCGGACCTCCGCCTTGATAGTGCTGTTCTCGAAGGTGCCCTACATTTCGATTCCTACAGAAACTGTGACTTGCAATGCCAGGAATTCGAGCCTCGAGGGGCAGGTGATATATTTGGACATGGTGCTGCACGTTGCCGAGCCCCTGCTGTCCCTCTCTGCGGGCTACAGGCTGTATTTCAGCAGCATGTCGGGCCTGGTGGCACACTGGAGTTATTTAAATCTGTCAACACTTTACCCACAATCCATAGAGCCGTGTGCAGCAGGGGTTCCTGATGTACAGCAACGTTTACTCAAGTACTTCTGCACATTTTTAGAAGGTATTTCAAGGTGCTTTTTACTTTTTCATTACTACATTTTGGAGGGATATTGAGCATGTGTTTTTATTCTCTAATAAAAGCCAAGTTTTGGTTGAAAACAACCTCATTGAGAGGGTTTTACAGCCATCATTGGTCCCTTGCTTGAGTTTGTACTTTTGGGGATATTAAACAAGTTCCCAGCGAGCTCAATTCTGACATTTTATGGACAATATGATTAATCAAAAACATATCATTTGCTGTATACAAACATGAGTCAGAGTCTGGATTAGAAAAGTTATATAGCTGCATTTTAATCACTTTAAAAGTGAATGAAACTGAGTCTGTAACTACAAATGTCCTGTTGTAAAACACCTGTTTTCTATGTAAAGACTCGTCCTGCCCTGGCAGCCATGTTTAGCACATGGCGTCAGCGTCCAAGCCAACATGAGCCGACAAGGTTGGGATGTTTAGGTTGACCTGGGGGTGACATCACTTAAGATCTCTGTTGACACCCAGACGATACAGGTTCCTCTGTGGGTCTGATGTGACTGATCAGGTTTCAGAGCTGCAGCTGGGAGACAAACGACCGGTGGATGATTTAAGGTGAATGATTTAAGGTGGAAGTGGACCATCAGCCAAACACCGTCTACACTCTGCATCCTGTGAGCCGAACTGCTGGGAAGGTCTGATCAGTCCACTCCGCTTCAGGACTTCAGGACAAGAGTCGAGTCAAGTCGAGTCAAATTTATTTATAGAGCACATTTAAAAACAACAACAGTTGACCAAAGTGCTGTACACAACAAATAGAATAAATACAAGTAATCAGAAGCACAGAGTAAAAAAATCCAATGAATTATAACAGTAAGGACAGTGGAAAGCAATCACACTGAATTAAAAGCCAAAGAGGAAAAATGTGTTTTTAAACGTGATTTAAAAGCCAACAGTGTTGGGGCCAGTCTCACACCAAGAGGCAACTTGTTCTATAGTTTAGGGGCCGCAACGGAAAAAGCCTGATCTCCCCTTTGTTTCAGCGTAGCCCCGGGATCTAAAAACAACTGTTGGGCCGACCGGAGTGATCTTGATGGTACGTGAAGTTGTAGAAGGTCTAATCCATCACACTCATTGTACCGTTGCCTCTGTCAGGGCGGTGCCTCCATCAGCTGTATACATGTAGGATTATTGTGGATTTCCACCAGAGGTTGAGTTTGACGTGCTGTTTGAGGACGTAGCAGCACCTGATTAATTGCCTGAACGTTTAACGACCTGGTCGTTGGACAATCAGACAGATGTTTGGCATATCAAGACATTATGATTGGTTTTCTTGGGAGTTTGAGCAGCCCACCCCCACCCAATCCAATGTCCCATATGGCATGCTGTCAAAACAGCCATTATAAAACTTTAGTAGAGAGTAGTGGTGAGTCAGACTGTGACATGAATAAAACTTCACGTTGCTGCTAAACAGACAGACCATACTGTCCACGTCCTCCCGGCCATCTGTGATACCGTGTTTTCTTTCCTTGTCAATCACTGCATTTTCATTGTAGGTAACCAGGTTTCTCAGAGAAACCAGGTAATTACCTTATATGTTACCTTATTTTGTGTTTGTGATAGAGAGACCTGTGTCGATGTAAAAAGACAACTAGATAACAGTTGAAGAAGTCTGCGTCCTCCAGCCCTGTTACAGAAACCAGACGTCTCGTTTACATGACGTTTAAGAAGCTGTAACCCGGTTCCTGCAGTGCATGCCGACACACAGACAGTTAAAGCAATGCACAAAGGGTTACTACACACTACGGAGACGTGTGGGGAGGCATGAGGTCATAATTTGGTTATTTTAAGATCTGGAAACATTTTAAAATCTCTGCAGGAACCTTAGAGAAGTTAGCTGTGAAGAGTGATGGGAATAATCATGGATTGGAGGCATTTGTGGGCTTAAACCGAGCTGAACACCAAAGCTAATTACGTAAAGAAGATAAAGTCTGGAACGAGACGAGAGAGGAAGCTGATCGTGTGTGAAGAGGCAGATCTGCTGCAGACCTGAACCACACAGGGAGGCCTGAGGGCTTCTACTGAGACCTGCACTTTAATCTGGGCTTCTTTATTTTCCATTTGTTCCTCTCTGCCCACCACTCCAGGTGTTTGCAGGGGGAGTTCTTCACTTTGAACTCTCCCGACTGTGTTCAAACATGCTGGGACGTCCCACCCGTCTGCCTGCCCTCTTCTTTTTCCCACAAACCCCCTCCTTTCGCTTCTCCTCCTCCTCCTCCTCCTCCTCCACCTCTTCCCTCCTAAAACACTGACTGAGCTACTTCTGTCTATACATCCTCGCTCCAACAATTATCCCCCTTCAAAGCCTGGGGGGGGGTAGTAACACAGGGGAGGCCGGATGTGTTGTTGCAGGTATGTTACTGCTCACTGTTTTAAACTTTACTGTAATTATGCTGAGAACACAGCAGGAACTCAGCCGGAGTTTGTCATTATTGTGCCTGGGAACCACAACTCTGCCGCTGTGAACCATGTTGAAGGCTTTTTAAAAGAGATTAACAGTTGTTGCAGGACACAAGTGGTGTTTTTCTAAAGTGCACAGCAGAAAAGGTCCTTCCTTTTTACATATCTTACACCTGAATCACCTAAAAGTACAACCTGTGCTGGTGCTGAACGTCCGGAACCGCCCGGTGTTTCGTCTTTTAACCTCCTTTGGACGGAAAATCTCCCCAAAACTGCGTTCAGACCATTAGTGGATACAAACCCCCTCCATTTAAATCTGCCTTACATATTTCTTTTAGGATTAGCAGCTCTTTGGGGACAACCAGATAAATATATACAACGTTCAAAGACAAGTGTAGCTGCACTTGAGACTCTTCAGAGCGCTTCCTCGTGTAGCGGCGATCACGGAACCGTTTCCATCTAATTGGCAACAGATGACATGAACGGCTAACATCACAAAATATATGTAGTAAAAGTTGGGATAAATGATCATTTTCTTTGATTTTGTCCATGTTCTGCATATATTCTCAGTAGAAATATATGTATACACGGTACCAGTCAAAGGTTTGGACACACTTGAATGGGAAAGAATGTCCAAAACTTTGACTGGTACTGTACAATTACAGAGACGGGACTTTTCTGATGTCTACAGGCTGAAACTGGAACAACCAGTCTGGGATTAGTTTCTACTATGGGGGGCAAGGATTATTAAAAACATGTTTGATGATTTCAAAATAAAATGCCTAAAAATGACCTTTCCCTCGTTCTATAACTTTCCATTATACCGTAATTTCCGGACTATTGAGCGCACCTGAATATAAGTCGTTACGTTGTAACATGAGACATTTACACAGAAAGATTTTTTTAACTTTTAATTAAATAAATGCTTTTTTCCGAGCAGTGCCTGTAACACGGCCGTCTCACCATCGATTCACTGATGCCAAGCTTACGTGCAGCAGCTCTATTTCCTTTTTCGACAGCCAGATCGATTGCTTTTAGCTTAAAAACTGCATCATATGCATTTCTTTGTGTATTTTCCATGATGAGGGTGTGCGCACAAAGCGCAAAATGACCCATCTGAAGAATTTAGTATGAATTTCATTGGTCCATTGTGACCTGTGACCGGTAATTTCATTGGTTAAATGTGACAAGGCTAAATGTTCTGGTGGCATGAAGCTCGTTAGCCCGTAAAAATCTATAAATTAGCCGCATCATTGTTTAAGGGTTCAGGGTTCAAAGCGTGGGAAAAAAGTAGCGGCCAAAAGTCCGTAAATTACAGTAAATCTACCTGGAAAATGTAGTGTTTTCTACATAACATTTCCAACATGAAATGCAGAATATTCAATTAAGGAAGTTCAAGCACTGCCAAGTTAACATTTTATATGAATAAAAATATAATTCCTTCTTTCAGACATTTACATATTGAAGTTGAAGTTGGATCAACATCAGATGTCCCTGCTAACCTGGATTGGGTTGGACCAGCTATTTGTGAACCCACCACTTAGTTGAGTTTAGTGACGGCAAATCAGTTGCTAGGAAACATATGTAGTGCTGTCCAATCAAACGCAATCAACAATGCAAACAGGAAATCAGTGTAGCATCGCAAGCCTGCACATGACAATATGATCAACGTATGTGCTGGTCCTTTGTAAATATAGATATGACTCATTTACAGTAAACTTTTGACTGGTACTGTATGTTGGAACAAACTCCAAATATGTCTGAAGTGCAGACGCTCGTAGGTGTGATGGTGTGATGGTGTGATGGTTTGATGGTGTGATGGTTTGATGGTGTGGTGGTGTGATGGTATGATGGTGTGGTGGTGTGGTGGTGAGATGGTGTGGTGGTGTGGTGGTGTGGTGGTGTGGTGGTGAGATGGTGTGATGGTATGATGGTGTGGTGGTGTGGTGGTGTGGTGGTATGATGGTATGATGGTGTGATGGTGTGATGGTGTGATGGTGTGATGGTATGATGGTATGATGCTGTGATGGTGTGATGGTGTGATGGTGTGATGGTATGGTGGTGTGGTGATGTGATGGTGTGATGGTGTGATGGTGTGATGGTGTGATGGTGTGATGGTGAGGTGGTGTGATGGTGTGGTGGTGTGATGGTGTGGTGGTGTAATGGTATGGTGTGATGGTATGATGGTGTGAT
>JAVQJL010043084.1:0-14435 GCA_036024295.1 Nannoperca obscura
AAATATGACTGGCAGCCCGTGAGCCAGGAAATAAAAAGATGTTAGATGTTGAATATCCACACACTGAAAAGTCATCCTTGTTCCCAGATCAAAGTAAGGAAAGCAGGCTGGAAAAGTGATGATTTGATTTAACACAATTATCTCTAATAAAGTTATTATGTAATTAGCCTCCAATCCGCAGTTCAACCCAATAAATGTTAAAGTTGTTCACAGCAGGTTCACAAACAAACACAAATCTGTCTGATCTCTCAGAGTGCAGCAACTTAAGCCCCTTTCAGGATTCATAATGAGTCAGCAAACATTTTCATTACAAATTTGCACAACTTTCCAGCCTCAATGAGAGAGCCGCACTTCCTCCTTTAAATACCATGAGCAGGTATCTCTTACTCAGTGGCAGGTTAAGCACAGGATGGAGACCTGTATGCCAATACCTCCACAGTGTAAGGGTCTGATTGTGTACAGGGTTGCCTGGTCATACTTAATGCCGCACTAAGACACCTGAGCATGGAAGACGACTATTGTACATCTGCCAACACTGCTCCATGGCTCTCCTGTCCTCTAAAAACCAAGGAAGAAGGATACGGAGCCAGAACAGTGACAGTTACATTTGGCATCGAAAAGAAAATTTGGCTTTGAAAACAAAACCTAAACTTCATATTTTATACATTCTGATGTGTTTTTCAATGACAATGTTTTTTTCTTCATGTCACTATTTGTTCAGTGAAAAATGTATTTACGATGTTAGTTTTTCGGTTCAAACTCTGTCACTATTTTGGCGTGGAGAGGAGGGGTTTGAGGGGAGGGGCAAGGAGAATGTGATTGACGTATAATCTGCATACTAAGGAGAGAACGTCACTCTTCACTGTTCCGAATCAGCCGTCCTCTCATCCAGTCAGAAGCCTCTAGCATCACCGCAAACCGACAGCGATGGCGTCCACGAGTTCACCGGAAACTGTTGAATAGCAAGTCTGCTTACAACCATGGATAAAACCTAATGTTAGCTCGCTGCCATGTATTAGCAAAGGTTAGCGCTCGTTTCAGCGAACCTCAGCCAGACAAGCTTAACGTCAGTTACATTTAACCCAGCCCGGTTCTGTGTGAGCAAACACCGTCAAAGAAAAGCAGATTTGCTATTCAAGAGTTCCCAGTGAACTCGTGGAGGCCATTGCTGTAGGTTTGCGGTGATTACAGAGGCTTCTGGATGAGAGGCTGGCTGGTTTACGAACAGTGAAGAGTGACGTTCTCTCCTTAGTATGCAGATTACACGTTAATCACGCTCTTTTTGCCCCTGACAGAGAGTTGAAACCGAAAAACTGACATCTAAAAAAAAAAGACATCGTAAAAAACAGAAAGAATAGTGACACGAAGAAGAAATCTGAACATTGTCAGATTTCTTCAAGTTCAGGTTTTGTTTTCAAAGCCAAATTTTCTTATCGATGTCAAATGTAACTGTCACTGATCTGGATCCATAGAAGGATGGCTCGTTTCCATCTCCTCCCACTAAAATCAATGCATCTCTTGGACACCGGAGGGTCAGGCCTGTCAAATAGCACTAAAGAGACACCATTAGGACTTCTAGAGGCCATGGATTACTTCTTGATGTACTCGTCTGAGACAGCACTAAAGACAAGTATGCCTCTGTGCAAAAGGTAACGTTTTAAGGATAGATACACACTGAGGCAAGAAAACTAAATCTTGAGTAAACGTACAATAAAGTGCAGCCTTTCCTCTGCTCTCCTAAAGTATTCCCAGACATTCAACTCTCTCATATTATCCACGACTATAGGTTACATTTACTGGCTACTGTGCAAACTGCGGTTATGGTGGGACTGTGAAATGAGTGAGGGAACAAACGGCAGGTTTCTCACACATATTGAGTGACAGGCACGCAGCCGATCAAACAGCTGGCTGTCATTAGAGCACAGCAGCTGGGGTTGGCTGTGGCACACAGTGAGAGCTGACACTGACACAGACAGGAATCACTCACATAGATGTGAGATATGTCAAGCTGCTGGTACACTTTCTGTTGTGTTGATTTATCAGTGATTTACTAAGTGACACGTCATATAGACATGGCATACTGGTGATACTCTAATCAGTGGCTTTTAAGAGAGTGTGAGTCTTATGAATGATTATCTAATCATATATTTCAGTGTCTCAATATCTGTATTATCATTTTATTTTTGTATTTTGCCAAAAACTTTGGTAATACTGTTATTTCTTTGAATTTCTCAGTAACTGCTTCTCACTACCACATCAATCAAAATGCTATTTTGGTTGGGGAATTTTGACTGTGTAGCCTATACGTGCTTGACTGTTGAGCCATATTGGGTGCTACATGATACCCACATTGCTATTAACTAATGAGATCAATTTTAGTTAAAACAAAATGCTGTCGCTGTTTAATAAATTCTTGCTCAGAGTTGGATTAGAAGTTTGATACCACTCTGATGTATGTACAATGAAGACATGGTTAGCTTAGCCTAGCATAAAGGCTGGAAACGGGAAAACAGCTAGCCTGCCTACCAGCACCTGTAGAGTGTAAAAATATCACGTTGTGATTTTAAGGAGGGTTTATGTGCCAGGCTATTTCTTTTCGGCCTGGCACACCCCAACTAACTGTTTCACCCTGTTTTCACCCAGTTTCATAAACTAAGCTAACTGGATGCTGGCTGTTGCTTCATATTGTACAGACATGAGACTGGTATTAAACTTCTCTATGCCTAAAAGCAAATGAGCGTATTTCCCAAAATGATGAACTATTGCTTTGAGTGCATTTAGCTGATGTTACTTTTGCTTATGCAGAACCTTTACTTTACCAAACCATTGTAGTATTTCTACTTTCTCTTAAGAAAAAAAAAAAAAAGCATTTCGTTCACCGACTGATGTTTCTCTGACTTATAAAGTTATACTGTAAATCCATGGGCTTTCTCATATCTGCTTCTGAAAGTGAGTTCATATTGAGCGATTGAGAGGACAGGCTGTCTTCCATTTCTCTGCTTACCTCTTAGATTACAATCTTCACCTCTTACACTCACATCTTTCATAACGATGACAAAAGCTCCCTGACTAACGTCACCACCTGAATGAAAAAGAGCCTGCTTACACCTTTCATTGTACTGATGAAAAAAGAAATTCACCAAGTGACAGAGAGCGTTTAACTGAAGGTGAGGAGAGTGACAGAGGGGAACTTAATAGTGCGAGAGGAAATGGAGGCACTGATCAGGTTTGAAGTAATGCCAGCAAGCTGTAGTGAAAAGAGAGAATAGCATTGGGAAATATTTGTTAAGGTTAAAATGTTCTTTCTTATGCATATTTATATATTTTAACTTAGTTTTTTTAATATGCATTAACTGTGCACTTGCTAAACATAACAGCAAAGGATGAACGGGAACATAGGCAGTATCAAAACCTTCTCTAAAAAAAAAAATAAAAATCTGGCCACAAAAGCTGAGCTGAAATTGAATACACTGAGCTTTAAGGGAGAGTCCACCATGATAATGCATTATTGTGATATCACAAATTTGTCTGGCAGTGACAGGTCCAGAGAACATTCCCTCTCCGCCCACTGCAGTACAAATCACTGGTAATTGGCCTATTACTCTGTCACCAGGTCTGCTTCAGCAGCTCACTGAGCCCTGGGAGGAGCCGGCGCAGGGATCCGTCTCACCTTGTCTGAGTGGCTCAGGTATGTCTACCCTTGGGGGGACTGCAGCCCTCTTCTCTTAAAGGGGTGTCCTGCAGAGAGCTGTCCATCACCAGACCTCCTAGCGTGTCAAAAATCTTCCAGTCCAGCTCTGGAGGTCGAGCAGCAATCTAAGAGAATTTAAAACCGCTTTTCTCTAACTTTCCCCTTCTTCAACAAAATCCCACTCCTCTTTCACGTCTTTGTTAGAGCTGTCAGTCAGTGAAGACTTTACATATACCAGTAATTACAATTTCAAACTTCTCAAAACCTTCTTACTCAGTGTGTCACATGTCACTTGGACTTAAGCTTGTTGTTATGACATTCTCCCCCTAACTGGCTTCACTAAGGCATCTATTGTCAATTTGTAAGTCTTTGACTCTGTGCTCAACAGAACAGGGCGCATTTACCTGCAGCCATACTAGACCTTAAGGACTACAGCTCCAAGTGCACTTTGCTATACACACATCAAGACACGGGTATGATCAAAATACACAACTTCTCACATTTTAAGGCAGTTTTGCAGGTTTGAGATACTGGTTATAATGCTAAATATCAACTTATTTTCTGTGTTGTGTCATTTTGTTTGGTTCAAATTTACACTTGCCTGCTATATTTTGCACATAAACACACAGCAATGCTCATTGTGCTGTGATATTTATTATAATTGGTAAATTAATGCAAAGCCCTTCAACATCCTACTGCCATTGTTAAAAGAAGAACGTCTATCTACTGTAATTTTTTGGCAAATTTTTCATTTATTAAAACAGCATACTTGATTTGTCCTAAGAATTACTGGATTTGTTTCCAAGGATTTATAGTTTTATGAAATAATGTGTGTTTTATCCTTGTAGAATGTGTTGGTGTGTATTCCTCTTGCAACTTGAAGTTTTGTAATTTACTTGTTCAAAAAAGTTCAAATCTGAAAACCAGAATAGTCTTTTAAATAAAAGGTTAATAAATAAATCCTAAACTGTCAGATCCATTGATATAATTTGAATATAAACAAGTTGAAATGTTTACTGGCAGGAAGTTGAGTAGAAACACTCTCTTTCTTGACTCATGACTTCACTGACGATGGGTCACATCTGCTCTGAGCGCAGCCTTGTCGAATTATTGCATTTTGTTTATTGTGCATCAGAGCAGAACTGAAAAATCTCCCCTTTTTAGCCTCTCAGATAATAGATGCCTGACCTTTGCTCAGTCCATTAAAATGCGAATCATTTGATCTTTGAATACATTTTAATGAACAGAAATGTTCCTCCAAGCAGACAATTACTTAATTGTATCATTTTAAGAGGGACAATATCTTTGTGCCACCTAATAGCGCCTTAGTGACTGGCCATGATCATTTCCACCATCTCTGCCCCTGCCAGCACCCAGTGAAAGTGGGCTCAATTAAAAGCCCTTCATAAATATTAAACACTATCTATCAGCAAGTTATTCATATAGATGATGTATCTGCTTGTAAGCATAGACTATCAACATCTAAATGTCCTCTGTAAATACAGCTCAGTCATAGAATCCTTGCGCTGCTGTAATTCCAGAGCCATCCAGTTTTAAATGGGCACGGGGCCAGCTCAGCACTTCGGCATGCTAGCTAACAGAGAGGCGGCAGTACTAATGTTTGGCTCCCGCTTGTATGGTAAGTAATCAGTTTCGTCAGAGCAGGGAGATCCCTGCACAGGGCTGATTCATCTGTCACCAGAGTGAAGGAGGCCTGTTGACAGACACAGAATGCTTGGAAGGAAACATAAGACTGGTGAATTTATTCGTAGTTATACTGCAGTGTTCGATAATTCACAACTGAATTTGGTAAAGTTCCATATCCCAAATTCTGCATATCTAATTACCCTGTAAATACATTACCAACCATTTAGTTATAACATAACTGACAATGCTTACAGTATAAATGTCACCTTACAACACATCATAATGCACTATCCAACAGAGTCAAAAGACTTTTCAATGTTAAATTATAGAATAATATAAATCTTGGGTTGTATCCACATGGTTGAATGCACTTATTGTAAGTCGCTTTGGGTGAAAGCTTCAGTTAAATAAACTTAATGTAAAAAATCCAAGAAAAGCAACCTATTAAAAAAAAAAGTTGTCTAAATTATAATTAAATACAATTTCAAAAGTGTTTTGTACCTTCTCAAAGATGATTAGTGTCAAAGATAATCCCACAGTATTGTACCATGAATAATAGCACATGTCTCTAAATTATTCATCAGCTCTGGGCAAAAGTTGGTCACTAGAAGTCACGGTGACAGATGCTTTCTGGTCGGGTGCCAAAAGCAGGCAAGTGAGAAGTCTCGGAAGTGTTTGCAGCAGGGTGTAAAGGAGTCCTGCAGGTCGTGTTAGCCCTGTTCAGATAACCACGGCTAAACACTGGGGCTAACTAAGAAAGCTTTTCAATGAGAAAACACCAGGCCCCAGAATTAACCCTTGAGTGTCTCAGCAGGATAACGCTGTAGTGTGTGGTCCAAGCATGCCTGTTAGATAGAGAGTGTGAGGGTGTGAGTGTGAGGGTGTGAGGGAAGGGCAGACACATGGAGGAATAAA
Organism: Nannoperca obscura; assembly: GCA_036024295.1. Taxonomy (NCBI): domain Eukaryota; kingdom Metazoa; phylum Chordata; class Actinopteri; order Centrarchiformes; family Percichthyidae; genus Nannoperca; species Nannoperca obscura. Next base: position 6,254 of record JAVQJL010043084.1, read on the forward strand.
CACAGGAATAAAGACAATACAACTGAGATTTGAGAAGAGGAAAATTAAAAATATAGAGGAAAAGTAGATGGACTATAGTTTATATAGCAAGTGGTTTGATGAGCTGGCTCAAACCACTTTGGTCAAGTTGTGAAAGCAACACAGCTGGGAGGGGCTGTAATGTTTTTAGCAGTGTCTCAGTTTCAGTTTTAGCTATGTCATGCATTTACTCTAGAAATTCTAAACAGCGCTACAAAAAAAGTAAAAAACAAAACGTAGGATTGCAGAGCTACAACTTTGGTGACAACGTGGAGAATTTTTCTTTTTCTTTTTCAGATTTAAAGTTTTAAACCTGCAATGTGGTTTGATGTTGTGGGCTGATTGACACCTGTCAGATCAAGCCTTCATCCTTTTCTGTTAGTACAAGATGATACAGTACAATGTTTATTTTGTATACTAAATGCCAAACTAATGCTCTGTCAACATCCCTGTACAATATATAGTGTATATTTTACAGTTTTATGGGATTTGGATACACTTGTTACATTCGACTTGCTGGGCGGTTCTTATAGTCGGTGGCCACACAGGCTAAAAGTGAAACGGTCAAAGTCGTCTGATTTAGGTTTTCCTAATACGAACCACATGTGTCGTATGCTTTGTGAATGATTCTGACAAGTCTACATTGTTTAGTCTGAATGGTTCCGTTTACATGAAAATGTGACAAATTCAACATCACTGCTGTCTTTTGATCGAGAGATAGGCTCAAAAATAACACATTATTCCAATGTTCAACAAATTAAGTTATCATAGAAAACAGAGAATTTCTACAGTCATCATTAACATCTGTCAAGAGGTGGTACTATGGAGGTGAAAAATCTATGCTTTTTCAGGTACTAACGTGTGCCATTTTTAATCTATATAAGCAGACACACTCATGGTAAAATTATTCTTACTTAAGTTTTATCATCTTAGATTTGAGTAAAATTCTTGGCACGACAGGGTAGATTTTGTTCCGGAGCTTCAAGCATTTGACAAAATCAAGACATTTTGTAGAAAACGTATCTTTAGCCAAAACGTTAGTGCCTCTATCTTCAACTTGTACTGCTATGGAGGATTTGTGCCTGTGAATGCTGTGCTAATTCCAGAGACCCTGTATTCAATTATTCATGCCAAGTACATAACTTTTCAATTAACTAATTGCCAGGCTCTGGAGATTTGACTGTGTCCCCGGCAGGTCACCAGCAGCCATGGAGGGGATTTCTTCACCTGTAATCTTAATATGCAGTGACTTACAGAGAAAATAATTTTGTAAACATTTAAGAGAACAAAATGAATCTATAGACTGAATGACTGCAGCAGATTGGTGGACTTTCAGATTGTGAGAGGCATTAAAGGACAGGTTCACATTTTTTGATTATGTTTAAATAAGACTCAGATGCCCACAAGTCCACTGAAAGCATTATTAGTCAATGTACAAATGTTTCCTGTCTGGACTGGCTGCAAAGAAAACCCTTCTTAAAACCATTTCACTATAAATAATGGAGGACAAAATCTGTACACAAATGAATTCTTAATTTGAAGTGAAGCTAATATGAGGCTTAACAGTCTAAGTTAGACTAACCACTTGGGTATCTTTAGTAATATTCTTCTGCTGCAGCTCAGCAAAGAAACACTGTGGAGGGTAGAGATAGATTACTAAGATTACTAAGAGACTAAACTAAAAACTTATTAAGATACCAAGTTGATTAGTTTGACTCAGACTGTAGAAGCCTAATTTGCACAGAATGAGAACAGTAGATTTTGTCCTGCGTCACTTACATTGAAGTTGTGTGAGGAAGGGATTTCTTTATGCCAGTACGGACTTGAGGTACAATAAGCATGACCTGTAACATTTTTAATGTGCATATGGGCATAACACTATATAAAAAAATGATAGGATAAGAGAACACAGAGGCACACACTCTAACTGGACACTGACTGGTCTTATTAAGATAAGCAAGATTAGGTGCAGGTAGACAGGGTTACAGTTCCTTTTGTAAACCTATTGAGAAAAATATTTTTTTAGACAAGATTAGCAAGTGTAAAACAAAAATATTCCATGAATATTTGAAAATGTGCTACTTTAGGCGTTTTGTGCTTATAATGCTGACAATATAAGCATGGGACTTTGTGGATCCTGCGCTGATCAGAGCAGAAGTTAAACGTCTAAGGAGCTGTGATGGGAGAGGAAGTGTACAGCAGAGAGCTCTAAGAAACTTGCTTCACTCACTTGTCAAATTCTGCCATGTTACTGACAATCTAATCTCTCTGACCTGATGACCTGTCCACAGAGATAAGAAGCAGGGACAACAGGGTGTTGCCATCACCAGAAAGACACTGAGCGCTGATGTTTACTCAGTAGCAGTTTTTTCTGTTGTGTTACACTGTGTTTTTGCTTTATTTACCACAATGCCGAGATTTATCTTTATCTGCACTGCCCCGCAACACCAGCATTTTAATTTAAATATAATCTTTCTCTTTATAAAACATTACAAATGCAAAAGCAAGCCACATGTGCAGTACAATTTATACACAATTTCTTTTAACTATGTCAGGATGATTAATGTGTTTTCCTGGACAACATCATTCGAAAGCAGTCATCATGACATGTACGCGGCTGGTATCTTTAAAAACTATTAAATGAAGAAACAGGTTATTTTGCCGGAAAGTTAACTTTCTCCATCTGTTTTTTGCTAACTATTCATGGCTGTAGCCTCACTCAAAACGAAATGTGTGCAACAAAAAAAAAACGAATGTCATTTCAACCAGAAATGGAATGTGAAGGGAGCGACTTGTGATATTTTAAAGCAAGCCCCTGTTTATTCCTTGTCATAAACATCTCAACATCCATGAGAACTTTCTCCATCTGGTCCTCATTTTCAAACCAATACTCACTGGAATAACAGAAGACATTATAAACCGCATAACGTACCAGCTTAAAGAAGCGATGCACAGACTTGTGGTCGCTCCAGATCGAGCAGATTTGAATATAGTTAAAGTACGGCTGCCTCCGCCTTCAGGCAGGTAAACAATGTAATAGGAAACTGTCACAACTGATTTGAGGGACGCACAGCCAATAGTAGGAGATGATATGACATTTCTCCTTAGATCACAGCCTCCTGATGGCAATCTGTTAAGTTGGAGAGTGTGTAAGGAGTAGCAGAGCATGAGAGGAGGGGGAGGACGAGGAGGAGAAGAATATAGCCACAATGAGGAAAAAGGAACAATGATGGTCGGAGTGGAGAACAGGACAGAGATGACAGGAGGAGAAAGAGCAGGGGGAGGAGGCAAAGGCAAAGAAAGAGGAGGTGACAGGGTGAGTGCTGTACAGTGATAATACTGGCTTCTTTCAGCCAGTGCACAGGGGTAAAGTGAGACTCCCTCCAAACTGTGCTTTCTGGGCAGTGGCCCAAGCCCGGGGCTGCCTGATTGATTTGCCCAGTAAAAGGCCCGTTTGTGCAGCTGTGCCAAAGCTGATTTCTCCCTACCAGCCCACTACAGCTCCCACTGTGGAGAAACCACATTAACCAACACATAGAGACCCCTTCTGAGAGAAAATGAGGTGACAGCACTTTCCTGCACTGGCAATTAATGTATTAAGGTTTTAGAACACTATAGAACATACTGTGTAGTGAAGATAAGATCTTTTTTACAGAATATATTTCATTTATTTTACCATTGAACATGTGAGGTAACAATATGAGTGAAATTACATCACATTATATAGCTACATAATATCCATTTACTGGCTACATTTACACATTTACACAAGAGTGACCGCAACATTGTCAACACCCTGCTGTTAAGTATTGCAATTTCCATAAAAAAAGCAGAATATTTATGTGAGCTAAAATATGACAGATGTAACCAATAACTGATTTGTTTTTTATTATATACTAATAACAGGTTGCCTCTGTTATGGGGAAAAAAAATCAAAATAATCTCTGTAATGGTTCTCATTAAAATCAAAAAGTACTGTTGGTCTTGTGCAGGTCTGAGCCTGTGCATATGGTGAAAATTAAAATTGAAATGAGACACATGATGCTAATGTAATGAACGTAATCACAAAGGATTTTTTCAAAGTAATCAAACATCATCTGGAAAAATCATGGACTGAACTGCTTCCATATTTCATTGTGGTCATGATGTAAGACCTGTTGAGTTAATGGTGGACTAATTCTTTCTGCTCAATTACTATCGCCCCTGAAGACAAAACTCCAAAAAAGGACCACTGAGCCTCTTATAAAAGAAACTAAGCAGGGTTTCTTCTGACTAGGGAATTGTCCATTTATTGCCTTGTAGAGGAGCAGGTTCTGAGTGCTGTGCTCATCCCTGTGTGAATCAAACCCGCTCTGATTAGCCATTCAAAGTGGATGGGATAAGGCAGGCCCCAGGTGGTCCCCTCTGTTAAATGGCAGATTAAAGAGTGCACAACTAATTTCTTTAGCCTAATCTTATTAAAGGAAAAGCAGCTGTCAACTGTCACCATATGAATATAAACGGTCTGGGAAGTGTGTCTGTGGCATGTTGCTGGGATGCACAGTGACACTGCACGCACACACAACTTCATGCATATTCATTAACCTGCAAATTTGAATAATAGCATTTATTCATTTAAAAACGACAGAGAGCATTTATTCATTCATTTTCTATTCAAAACCTGTTGTTGCAATATTTATTTTGGTTAATTTGGCCCATAATTATGACTCAACTAACTGGGGAAAAAAGGAATTCATTTATCTTAGCATAAAGTCGACTGTGGATAACTAATAATAAAAAAGCCCCTGATGGAAATATTTACTTAGATTATATTATTTTAAATAAAAAATAAATAAAATTGTAAATTGTAAATCTTTATGTTGAGCAGTTCACTATCTGATTCATGATCTAATTCATAGCAGTCCTGCGATCTAAAATATATAGAAAAAAACGTTATCATTTTACTGCATCAAGAGCAAACTAATACAATATTCTCATTAGAAACAAAAACGTTTTACAGGATCCATCTGTGCCTTTCACCATCATCACTCCCTCACAGTCACAGCTCAAACTTTGAAAAATAATTTTTAGGCCCCCTGCCCTCTGACATGATCTGACACCAGGTGCTCAGGACCACAGGGTCTGATGGGGACCCCTCCAGTTTAAAGCCTCATCACCTCTGAATCCCCACCCACATAATCCTACCACCCCCATATACTCACACACACACACACACACACTGATGGAACCTCACTCTTCAGCACTGCTTCTCCTTCAACTTTCAAGCAAGTAAAGAACCAGCCCTCCAGGATTAAAACCTACACTTTTTTCAGCATTTGAGAAATGGTTGGTTTGAGTCTCAGTGGCTTATGACACCCGAGTACCGCAGCCCACACACTCCAGTGCCGCGCCATCACAGCCTTTTGATTGCTCCTCCTCTCTGTAATTGCCAGTGATTAACCCTGGCATGAGAGTGGGCCAGAAAGAGTCTCTCTCCCTTCGCTGCTGACAATCCTTGTCAGTGGATTTGAGGGGCAATTTGGCTGCTGACATGCCTTCCCCGGTCTCTTGTTACTGGGGAAGTATGCTGCGCTTGACCCAATAGTGCCACACTATCTGAGGTTGATGAATTCCTTTCTCTCCCTCTTTCTCTTCTTCTCTCCATTTCCCCATTTCCTCTTTCTTTGTCTGTCTCTCTCCTCTTATTGCCTCACTTCCCCTTCCTCGAATTGACTCTTTTTGCTTCTGCACTCCGTCCGCCCATCCTCCATGTCTCTCTTTCTCAACACTTCTTTCTCTTTCTGCTAGAGTTCACATCGGACAACCAGACTCCCTGGCTTTAATGCCTGGGCTGCCTGTGTCTGCCTGCCTGCAAGACTGCACGGGGGCCACAAACAATGGGCATATTGTTAATCTGTCCATAAGAAAGCCTTATCTTGTTGTAGACATGGTATTAAATTTCGGAGCGGCCCCATGTGGCCAGCCTAGGGGAGGGGGTGTATGGGGGGACGGAGAGAGAGAGAGAGAGAGAGAGAGAGAGAGAGAGAGAGAGAGAGAGAGAGATGTGGATAATAAGCTGTGTAATCTCCTCACCTATTCTAAACAGCTTAACCTTGTCAGTGGCTGCTGGCCCAATGGCACCCTGGCAAGGGATAACATGGGGTTAATATCTACTGTATGCAACCCAGGCTCAAGGTATGAATCATGCTGTGGAAGCAGGTTGTTATGTTGGACAAAGTTGGCAATCCTCCTCATGCATTTATTGTGCATTTATTCACAATTAATGTGATAAGACTGTGTATTTATTTGTTTTTGTTTCTGGCAAATAAGAAACATCTCCAATAATGTTGGTATTTTAAAATATGAGTTTATAGTTAGTATCATGATTTAAAAGAATTTCATTTTAATGATACAAATCATAAATTTAACTAATACATGAGCAAACATACAAACAGATATAGTTTTTTGTACATCGTACTGTAAAGGCTTTGATTGTTAAGATGGGAATTTGTCTACTTAGTTGAGCTTTCTTAACTCTGTATGAAGTCCAATCTGAATTCCAGAGCAGATGGTTTATCTGGATGGGAGAAAAGAGGATTATGGGAGATACAAATGACAATTTTTACTTTAGACAATGCCCTTACTTCCTTAAAGATTCTCATGTGCCATTTGCTCTGTCACAGGATGTCTTAATGCATCCATAGACGTTTCAAATGGCTCCAGGAAATGGGGAAACTGATATCAAACCTTTTCACAGTCAATTCAAACTGTAAAATCTGAGTTAAAGTAAAATCCCTCATGTGACGAGGGATCATTAAGGATTAGCTAATTCAGGGGTGTGCACCTAAAGTTCGGATCCCGTAGTTCAAACTGGACCCCCCTGCAATAACAGGAAATAAAAAAAGGTGTATCAGGAGATCAGAAAAGTCCTCACATTGTGTCATCCTTCTTTCATACCGAGGCACGACAATGCCTGAGTGAGCTAAACATGACTGTGGTGCCTCAAAACAGATGTTTTAGTGTAAAAATTGTGTAAAAGAATGTGTGACAGAAACACAGTCTGGCAGAATCACTTATAGGAGATGTTATCTCCAGTCTTTCATATTACAGATGTAAAGTCAAATTAAATTTAAATACAAAACATCAATGACATTCAAGTTAATTGAAAAAGGACAATTTGGACACGTCATACCTACTTCTTTATCCTCACTTTTAACCAGGTCATGTAAGAAGCCAAAATAGTCATAACAATTTCACTGAAATGAATTTTGCAACAATTTTTGACTTTAAGTAGTTTCTGTTATTTGACATGGCATTATACCACTTCTAAAGTCCTTTAGCAACATGAGCAGCGCTTCTGTGACTTTGAGCAGTTACATGGAAAATTGTTGAAGGTAATTTGCATTGCTATCTCAAGCCGACTACGAGACCAGTTGAACTAGTTAGTATGACTGGTTTGTCCGTAGTGTCACAGACGTATTTACTACATTAAAAACTGTATTTGTTTTTTTAGAACAACCTGTGGTAAAATTTGCACATTTGTTGCAACACATTAGCTTTACCTTATAGACAGTTTTTGATGCAACGGTCAATGAGAGAAGTATTAGATGGATTTTTGGACAACGCATTATTATGTTCTCTGTCATTCCTGTCAGCAAAAACCCACACGTATCTAGTAATAAAATCAGGTTAAACTGTATTTTGCAAATACTGTACTGTCTCAGGTGTGAATTGGCACTTAGTGTTGCTGTGGCTTTTTCTATCAGTGTCACCCTGGAGATGTGGTGAATCGTGGTCTTGTACGCTGACAGGAGTTTGGTGGCGAGCCCAGATTGTGGGGACAGACTCACACACACCAACGTCAACTCTGCTACTCTCCAGCAGCACCTACTGGAGTCTGCATAAACCTACAGGCAACATACACATATATACAGTAGTCATAATATAGTAGTATGAGTCAGTATGTATCACATTATGTATTACAAAGGTGTGTTTACTTACTGCTGATCATCCAAGTATAAGAAAGTCTAAAGGTTGATTTACAGAAAACCCACATACACACACACACACACACACACACACTTGCGGGCACCTATAAATCCTTTGTATTTTTTTTGGGGATTATTTGTGTGACAATTTTTGAAAGGAAAAGGCATACTCTGTGTGTGAGTGTGTGTGTGTGTGT
>JAVQJL010043086.1:0-18107 GCA_036024295.1 Nannoperca obscura
GTAACAAATGCATGGACTAGTTTTTCTGCATCTTTTTGAGACAGGATGTGCCTGATTTTTGCAATGTTACGTAGGTGAAAGAAGGCAGTCCTTGAAGTTTGTTTTATGTGAGAGTTAAATCACATAAAGTCTTTACATAATGTCTTTTGAAGGTGTTTGGGACCAACTGATTTTAACATCAGAAAATTGCAGGTCATATTTTTATGTCCTTGAGGCATGCTTGAAGTTTAGCTAATTGATTGGTTTCGTCTGGCTTTATCGCTAAATATAATTGGGTATCATCTGCATAACAATGAACATTTATGGAGTGCTTCCTAATAATATTGCCTAAAGGAAGAATATATAAGGTGAATAGAATTGGTCCGAACACAGAACCTTGTGGAACTCCGTGACTAAGTTTGGTGTGTATAGAGGATTTATAATTAACATGTACAAACTGATATCGATCTGATAAATATGATTTAAACCAGCTTAGTGCGGTGCCTTTAATGCCAATTAAATGTTCTAGTCTCTGTAATAGAATGTGATGGTCAATGGTGTCAAATGCCGCACTAAGATCTAATAGGACAAGTACAGAGACAAGTCCTTTGTCAGGTAATTTGCAACTTTCACCAGTGCTCTCTGTGCTGTGATGCACTCTAAATCCTGACACACAACAACATATAAACAGTGCCTCAATTGATTTGACCAGAAAATACAATATTTTATATACATAGATATAGCTTAAAGCACTGAAAAATTACATACAAAACTCAATAGCAATGTCCTTATTACTCAGAATGCATGGCTAGATACCACTAAGGGTGACAAGTAGTTATCATTTTCTTTTCTTTTTTAATTTTGTGTGTGTGTGTGTGTGTGTGATCTGACCCTTTAAACTTCTACTTTTCAATAAATAATTTATATTGGCCAGAGTGGATGCAGTGAGAGAGTTAAGTTTTTCATTAATACAAAATCTCCGCCATGTTTCAGTCTTTATATTTTAGGATGATGTCTGGTGTGTCCTCTGTCCACGCGTGGCTCCAGGAGGTGAAATAGCAGTCAGGCCGCAGCAAAGTCCACCTGACCGGTCCTGTACAGCATGGAGGCAGAAAGATATCTGGGCAGAATACCTCATATTTTCAGGGTGGGGTTTTAAAGAGCTGTCTCAAGCTAGAGACAATTAAAGGTAGACCGGAAGTTCCCTGGGTTCCTCTTCAAAATAGAGTGTAAGGTGTATCATTCGTGGGAACAAAAATACTTGCAAGGATGGGCCTATAAAATGCTGAGCACTGACAACATGTTGCTTTGGGAAAATGCAGTCATTCAATTTTTGTCACGGGTTGCTGGTCATTTTTGTGCAAACCTCGCTGCACCTCTTTTGCTTTGGAGAATTCACCTGTAAGAAGATGAAACTGGTTGGACAGGCTCTAGTGTGAAGCTCAGTCTAAGAACAGGAAAGTCTTTCATCTGATAACTTAACTAACTGAAGGGTTGACAACTTGGTGATAACATTATTTTACCTGACATGCAGCAGTATATTTAGTACCTAATTGGCCCTTATTACATGTTTCTTTTTACAGAAATCTCAAAGGAAAAAAAATATGGTAGACTAGACAATCACATCTTCACAAAGTGTTTATGGAAAGTACTATTCTTCTAAATCTTCTTTTTCTTCGATATGTTTGAGCAGCCTGGAGGGGCTTTACATTCAACAATTAAACAATTCAACAAGGTGGGTATTTTATGGGCTGTTTCCAGTATGTGTTTCTATTTGAATACTTTTAGGCCAATAATAAATAACGGATTCCTTATTTCTCCATTAGTTTGACGGTCATTGTACACAAGGCAGCATTTAGATCTTTGTGTAGGGAATTGAAATTCAAATAAATTATAACTTTATAATTAACTTTTTAATAACTTGTGAACATTGCAAATAATGACAAAAGAATTGGAAACCTTTTTGGTGTCTGGTCAAAATTTTCTGAGTGGGGTTCATTGGGGGAACTTGTTGAATTGTTGATTAATCTGCCATTTGGTTTAATCAATGACGTTTTAGAAAATTGTACAGACCAGCAGTACAAAACCCGAAGACATTCAACTTACAAGTAAATTAAACTGAGTAAATCAGCACATCGTCACATTGGAGAAGCTAGAAACAGAAACCTAGCGCTACTACAAAATATTTTATATTAAAGTAAGTTTTATTTTGAAAGTTCGGTCAGGAAGTGGCGTTCGTCTTTCTTTCCCGGCTGACAGAGTCGTCGCAGCAGAGCAGGAGACTTCGGCTCCGATCGGAGAAACAGCACCGGAGTGTATGGTGGAGAGTCGTTTCATATTTTTACCTTTTTCTGGGGACCGGCTTTATGATTAAGCTACAATCTTCAATGAGTAAGCATATCCCAGTAAGTAACGTGTTTTTGTGGCTGCTAATTTGTTTCCATTTTGGCTTGTATTGTAAATCAGTTACCGTTATCGTTACCAGCTGGCCTTCGCGTTTCTTCTGTGAAATCACGGCCTGCTCGCCCCGAACCCAGTTTAATATATCCGTGACTCTGACGGTTAACATGAAATCTCTCACTTGACTGAAAGACTAGATCTGTCCCGGTTATTGGAGTGTAATTAAAGCTTTGTGTGATGTTCGTCACACGGTTGTGGAGCGGCTGTTGGATGCGCAGCACGGGCTTGGTCCTTGCTAGTCACTCGAAGTTTCTCTCGGATAAAATCGACGCATTTTTCTGTGAAACAAGTCAGAAATGTAAGTGTCATTTTCTGTGCGATTTCACACCCACGCTACCTACGTGCTGCTTTAACGAGGCATCGTATTTGTCCGCTGAAAGCAACGTGCAGATTGTCCGTCTCTCGGCTCTTGACAGCGCCTATAGGCCTCCGAAGCTATATGATGGCGCCCGGTCTACCCTCACACAAAGGGCTTTTACAGCTTTTACAGCCTCGAAATGACGTCTACATGTCATCTATTTTAGAATACACATTTTATGTCTCTCACCTCTCTTGTCTTTTTATATAACCCCTTCTAGTCATTTTATCGCTTCCATTTCTTCACTATGCAACATTTTTTCCCAAATGCAGTTTTCCAGGCGGAAAATGCCGGATTAACAAAGAACACTTGCCCAGATTAGATTTTAGTATTTGGAGCCTAAACTGGACAGAACATGTCCTGGTTATACCCTTTTTAAGGGTGTAAATGGCAAAAACACGTGGAACTAAACGGCAGGGAGTGAAGCAGATTTCTGATGCTGATGATAATAACAGTGTGTTAAAGACAAGCTGAAGGCCTCATGGTTCACTCAGTTTCCACAGATAATATGACCTAGATGTCAGAAATGACACATCCTTCCTATTGTGCACTAGCAGCCATTAGGTAGGATGTTACACAGCACTGCAGTGAAGCTTTACTTTCATTTTTCCCTTCTCTTTTTTCATTCAGCCTTCCTGTAAAACACCTGTTCAGTGTGGGAATCAAACCCCACACCCTGGCAGTGGATAGTGCCCTGCTTAACACACAGGCACAGGAGGTTACATTTTTAGCTTTGTATGATTTCACGTCCTTCGTTGTTAGTAAATAAAGAGAGTTTCATCTCATTACCTTCTTATATTTAATTTCTGGCAGGCTTGTGTGGTGGCTGTATGAAAGCTGGAGTTGCAGGAAACTCTGGAAACCATAGAAAAAGACATTGGCTGTATGTGAAATCAGTCACTATTCACTACATAGTCCACTATATAGTGAGTTCACCATTTTGTAGTGAGAATAACTGTGCCCTATATAGTGGACTCAAAGTATCTCACAATGCATCTTGAAAAGTAGTGTACCGATGGTCACTAAGCACTTACCAAGCACCGTATACCATCATGCATTACACTGAAAGCGATGAGCTTTCAGATGAGCGAGAGGAGAGAAACTATATAGTCCTCTACACTGAACTCCCTACATAGTGAGTAGGGACGAGATAATGAGTGACACCGCCACTGACTCATGTCTGCATTGAGGTCTGGTCTATCATTTTGTGTCTTTTTGTGAGACATTAACATTGATGTAACACAGTTGGAGTCTGAAGGACACATTTGACTGGAGATACAGTGGTGTTACTCATAAGTGTGCAGAAAGGAGTCTGCGGTGTGTCTGATGCAACTGTGTGACAACATAGAAATGTCAATGCAAGTATTTTACCTCCGACCTGAAAAGAACATTTCAAATTCTCCCACATTAGCAGCAAAAGTAAGGCTGCCACTAAAGGATTATTTGTATAGTTCAATCTGTTGGTTGTTTCTGTAAAATGTCAAAAGAAAATAATGACAAATGTCCCCACCAAGTTATGAGTCTAAAGTCAAAAAAGTATTTGGGTTTTTTACGACGTGAATTTGTGAAAGGCAAGCAAATCCTCATATTTCTAAAGCTGTTACAAGGGGGCTTTTAGTTTGATAATGGACTTTTAAACATTAATTGAAGAATTAGAGCTTCACCAGTTAGTCGACTGACTGAAAATGATTTAGCAAGAGCTTTGAGAATCGCACCATTTTCTGGCATATATAGACCAAACGTTTAATCAAGAAATCAATTGGTAGATGAATATTAAGATCATTATGATTCTGTCAGATAATTGTGTATGAAAGCTTAGTATTCGTACTCTTCTCGCTATCAGTATGTTCTCAAAATAAATAGCTGGTGCATTCGGAGGTCACAGAACATTTTCTGCCATTACATTTAATTGTACACCACCAGTAGGTGTTTTGTCACGTTTCAATGCCAAAGCAAAGAGCATCTCCAGTGCGTCTGTTACCTGAACTGAACCTCCTCTGTGTTGTTAAAAGCATCTTGTTCCTCCCTGTCCCCCCTGTGTCCTGCAGCAGTTCTGTGGTGTTCTGGGTCACACATTTATGGAGTTTCTGAAGGGCAGTGGGGACTACTGCCAGGCTCAGCACGCTGCCTATGCAGACGAGTGAACAGCCAAACTCGCCATCGATCCAACGCACTTGAGCCACAGGAGGGACCCCGGAAAGTTGGCAGGACCGGGACGCCTCCCAGAACCAGCGAAAACTCGGCCTGGATGGGGTAACTTCACTCACTGCACACTGCCCTCGTCGGCTTCCGCCTGGCCTGAAATCAAGGTGGAACCAGCCTTGTTTTTTTTCTTCCTTTTCTTTTGTTTTATTCCAAAGGAGAGAGGGTTTTGAGTTATTTCTCTGATTGTCCACCCTTTTTCAGCCGCTAACTCCCCAAATTTCTCCGTTTTCCCGTCGCAGCCTTTGTTTTTGTTCAGCCTTGCCAACCTCGAAGAAGATTGGAGGATTTCTGTTTCTGGGTTTTTGACATTCCCTCCGAGTTTAACCAAGTGTTTACATTAGTGTTTTTACTCTGTGGAAGACTTTTGGGTTTTGTTACATTTTTTTTTTTTACGTTGTCACAATGGCTCGCATGAACAGACCGGCCCCTGTGGAGATCACCTACAAAAACATGAGGTTCCTCATTACCCACAATCCCACCAACGCCACCCTGAACAAGTTCATCGAGGTGAGCCTGTGTCATTTAGTTAAAAGTTGAAATATATTTAGACAGATTCGAGGGGGATTTACAAGTTTCCACTTTTTAAAGTAGTAACATGAGGGTGAGAAACACGAGGACAAAGATAATGTGCTTGGAAATATTCTGAAAATGACAACCGTCATCATGGAAGATAATAAAACACAAGATAAAACTGTAATAAACGACACATCTGAGACTTTAATCAAGCTTTAGTACAAACATTATGTTTGTGATTTTACAGGAGCTGAAGAAATACGGAGTGACCACCGTTGTGAGAGTTTGTGAGGCCACCTATGATGCCACCCTGGTGGTGAAAGAGGGAATCCAGGTTCTGGTGAGTTCGTGTCTGTTGATGTTCTTCTCTGTGTTACTTTCCTGAACACGCCTGCTAAGTTTAATGTTAATGTTTTTGCAGTGTTGGGTAAAACTTTTCATTAATAAAACACATAACAGACTTAGTGAATAAAGGAATTATTTATTTATCTATTCATTTAATGATTATTTTTAGTCTATACGGTGTCAGAAAAGGGTGAAAAAGTTTTGTTCCATGAACATTTTAAAACCCAAACAAATTCCATTTACAAAGATATAAAACAGACCACATAAAACAGCTAATCCTCACATTTGAGAAGCTGGAATCAGCAAATGTTCAGCATTTTTGCTTGAGAAATGATGAGTCCATTTCAAAACCGTAACAATTTTGTGTTGATTGATTAAAGCAATAATCAACTAGTTGTTGCAGCACACATTAGATTAGATGTCAGCCAGTAGCTTTTTGTCGTCTTTCACATGATTCTATCAATAACTACATTTAGTGGATCATTTTTATAAAAACATCACATGAAACCTAAACCATGAAGTCACTGACAGAAAGAAACCCCCTGTAACCGTCCCTCCTCCTACAACAACATTTTTGTTTCCCTGCAGCTGGATCAGCCCTCACACTTCTTTTGTTTTGGTTTCCAAGAAACTGAGCAGATGACATTATTTCCCTCTTCACCCCTTCTTCTCTTGCAGGATTGGCCGTTTGACGATGGAGCTCCTCCCTCCAACCAGATCGTGGATGATTGGCTGAACCTGCTGAAGCTGAAGTTCAGGGAGGAGCCCGGCTGCTGCATCGCTGTCCACTGTGTGGCAGGGCTGGGGAGGTGAGCTCCCTGTCAGAGAGATTAAAGTATTATCTTCTTATCATACAGGATTATTTTTTACATGTGATTTCTGTTGGTTGGTATGTGGCAAATAAAACTGACACTTTGTTGTGTGATACAGAAACAGTCAGTGCTGAAACTATTATTTTGTAGTTTATCAAGAGAAATCATCTGTCAATCAGAATTGTCATTCTGTTTCCTGCTTCTCAAATGTGAAAGTTTGCTGCTTTTCTCTGTTTTGTATCATTGTGAATTGAGTATATTTGGTTTGTGTACCTGACAAGACAAGCAAGTTGAAGACATTGAACTCTAGGAAACCTTTTAGAATTTTTTGACATTCAGTAAAATGAATACTAATAACTAAATGAATATTATATTAATAAAAAATCGTTTTAGCACTAAAAACAGAAGCTTTCTGCATTGTGAAAGTATGAATAAAGTCTTGTACATGCATTTATTAGAAGCCATTACTTTTACTCAAATGTCAATACTATCTTATTTTAATATGGTGAAAATGAGATAATTGCTATTGATTGTTTTAGTCATGTCTCGTTGAGTCTGAGTTCGGAAAGTATGACAAAATAAGACGTACAGTATGTCATGTGTTGCGATTTGAAAAACAAATACAAAAATGCAAAGCAAATGAGCAGTCACATGGATGACTCATGAAGTGGCTCACATTGTGTTTGCTTAGTTTAGACCGCTTAGACCGCTGTTTTAAACCAATCTGAGATTCAGAAAATAGCGTCCACTCCTTGAAAGTCCCTTTCACCAGTGTACCCAGGACATTGCTCTGAGAAAACCTTTCATGCACACAACATTTCCATCTTGTGCCTTTTCTCACATGCCGTGGCAACACTGGAATAGATGGGGCAAGGGACAGTCCAGCAGGTGGCAGTAATTCAACACTTAACGATGCCAACCGCCATGAAACCCAACAGAAGAAGAAGATGGGGCAAAGCCAGGTGTACGAGTACATGGTGGAAGACGTTTCTTGTTATTTTCAGGAACACGGCTGGCAAGGAGCTGTTTCTGTCTGGTGCCAATGTTCTTATAATGTATTTAATATTCAGCTATCACATCACCCGCAAAAGTGTTGCCAAGAACAAACAAGTCAGCTGAGTCTTTCTGCTAATGGATGAAAACAGACAAAAGCACTGAAAAGAGTAATGTTGAAATGTAAATCAAAAGTTAACTTTAACTGACATCTTTTGAACCTTTTGTTTCCCCTGCAGAGCTCCTGTTCTGGTTGCGCTCGCCTTGATCGAATGTGGGATGAAATATGAAGATGCTGTCCAGTTCATTCGACAGTAAGTTCACATGGCAATGAAAACCTTTTCAACAGGGCTGCGATGGTGGCTGCGAACGGTTATGTTTTATTTGAGAAGCTGATACGGCCTCCTGGTGATTCTTCACATCACAGTGGAACCACATTAGTAAATCCTGACTGAAACTCCCAGATATTCTTCAACTTACCACACAAACATCTTTTAAAGATCCCTTGGTTGGTTAGATGTGGTTATTGCTGGACATGTACTGAGCTGTACATTTAACAGTTAGAAAGTGAAGTTATCACTGCTCTCCGGTCGACAGACTGTAATGGAGAGCCCACACTCCCTCAAACATGCACTATCTTTGGCATTTATGTACACTGAGACATATTTCTCACAGAAACTGAATGTTTGGGTGGTCATGAAGCAGAGGGGGGTGAGTCATAGCTGTAAATAGCTGAGATGTCAGATGGTGAGGTAAGAGTGATTCAGTAGGAGTGGATGGAGTGATTTGAAGTATGTGATGTGTCACTGCCTGAAATGTTTTTAGGTCCCACACACGTTTGCTTAGAAATAATATTTAGATAACATAGAAAGTTACAAGAATAATGTTGAAAATGCTATTTCATTTGAAGTGGCTGCATATTATGATCGGGGATAGTGATACAGAGAAGATGTTTCATCACAAGATGTCAATATATGTAAATATTGTATATCAAAGTAAATTTCTTTATCGATATTCTGGAAAATCAACTGAGAAGTTGTTAATGCATAAAATAAACATACCGGAGTGTCCGCTTTTGACAAACTTAGGAAATGAAATACCCAACGAACCAAAGTACTTTGATGCAAAATCCAATATTGGCATACATTAAACATCTCCAGTAAACCTAGAGATGTCAAATAGAAAGCTGACTTTTTTACTTCTGTTATGTAAGTTATAAAATATCAATAGGACAGAAATGGCATGGCATAATCTGACGGTAGACAAATTAAAGTGCAACTACACCCTCAAATTCGAGGAGGGAGTGGTGTGTGTGACTGACTGACACTGAAGAGTCTATGCATCTCATGTCGTAGGCAGGTCCCAACCGGTTGACATTGGCCTTGCAGGTTCAGGGCTGATTTGAAACGGTAGATGGGATTTTGAGCCGATTTCAACCCAAGACATGCTGATTTTCTTTTTGTATCTCACAGTACATTTTAAGTATTTAGGGAATCAAGATCTGTTGATCTGAGTTAATGTCCTGTTTCTTATCTTCCAGGAAGCGTCGAGGAGCGTTCAACAGCAAGCAGCTGTTCTACCTGGAGAAATATCGTCCAAAGATGCGCCTGCGCTTCAAAGATTCCAACGGCCATCGCAACAACTGCTGCATCCAGTAGAGCCAAACCCTGAGCCCCCCCCCCACACACACACACACACACTACAGAAGAGTTCAGTT
Organism: Nannoperca obscura; assembly: GCA_036024295.1. NCBI lineage: Eukaryota > Metazoa > Chordata > Actinopteri > Centrarchiformes > Percichthyidae > Nannoperca > Nannoperca obscura. Next base: position 9,383 of record JAVQJL010043086.1, read on the forward strand.
CAACCTTGCTAGCTTATTACCTGGCAGGCTTGTTTCTTAGTCATTGTGTTGAAGTATTTTTCTTTGGAAAACCATGCTCGGTAATTTAACTGTCCCCTTTTTCCCGCTCCAGGTTCAAAATCAAGTGTCAAAAAAAGAAAAATTAGTTTCATGAACTGGAATCACAGTGTTTTCTCTTCATGTGCCCGAGGCGGAAAAAAAATTAGGAAGGGCAGCGCTGAGTCGTGTATCATTGTAACGATGTTGGATTAATTGTTTTTCTGCATCCCAAAGATTTTGATTGGCCAGTTTGGTTACATTGCCTGAGGAAAAAAAACATTTAGTTTCATGTGAAAAAAATATTTACCCCATTGAATTTTTGGGTTCCGTTTCAAGACAGACTAGAAAGAGGTATGCCTTCCTTCAAATCAGATGGTTCCTCCATAAATGCCTTACAATCGAAGTGGAACAAAGGCAATCGAGGCGGGAGTCGCCTCCCGCCAGCATTTGGAAAAGGTTTCATTTTTCTACTCGGAACAACAACAACAACAAAAAAGAAATCGTTGCCTTTGTCTTGTGCAGGAAGTCTTACACTCACTTATGCCGTTTCAGTAACTATTTTTTAATATAAAATGCTTAATTGTTGCAATATTTGTCAATTGAAAGTCTAGGAACTCGAACTTGTTTCTTTGCTCTATCAAACCTTCTGTTTACTAATTAACTGCCATGTCCAAAATGTGATTTATTTCATTTAGTTTTCAGTTTAGTTTTTTTTTTTCTTCAAACTGGACTTCCAACGTCTGCGATATTTTGTATGCCTTTTTATTTGATGTCTGTAACTTAAGACTTGGATACTTGATGATTTTATGTATTGGAAAATGTGTATTATTATTATTATTAGGTTGGCTATTTATACTATCAATGGATGTGATTTAGTAACGTGAGCGACAAAGTTGTACCTGTTCACCAACTTGTGAGAGTACATTAAATGATACCCTGAAAAACAACAAAGACAATAGTCATTGTGTGGTTTTTTTCAGTTATTATGAATTCCTTTTATGGTTGTAGGGAAAGTTATTCTAAATATAAAAATTAAATACTTACGGAAAGTATTCAGACCCCTTTAAAATTTTTCACTCTTTGTTTTATTGCAGCCATTTGCTAAAATCAAGAGTTATTTCTCATTAATGTACACTCAGCACCCCATCTTGACAGAAAAAAACAGAAATGTAGAAATTTTTCAAATTTATTAAAAAAGAAAAACTTACATTTTTAATAAATTTCAGTTTAATTTAAAAAATAAAGAAAAAAAAAAGAAACCGCACTGGTTTCAGTAAATGTGTTTTTTTGCCTTTATTTCCTTCTCAGAGTGCACCAGAATGCTCTGTTTACATGTTAAAATCCCCCAAAAAATCTTCTGGGGGACGATGCCCACAAACCCACCTACAGGCGTTCATCTTTTTCACCTCTTGTGAGTTTGCAGGTCTGGAAATGGTTTGAATTTAATTTGAAAAGAAGAGGAAAAGTAAATGAATCTAGTCAAGAACACATCAATCATTTAAAAGATATCTGATGAAATATTCAGATTTTGATTGGATAAATTGGACTTTGGAGATTGATCTCTATCTGCTTTCCAGAATACATCTAGAAATAACTTAAGATAATCCACCTGATATCAAAATAAAACAAAAGGTAATTCTCCCTCATTAGTTTATTTATAATGTTATCAGAGATCAGGAGTGCCATGGCAGCAGACATAGATGGCGTCTTGGCAACTGATTTAAGATCCAGGATTATTCATTATTGATCATGGTATTTGACTGCACTTCAATTGCAATATGTCTTTCTGTTAGAGATAACATTCAGATCAGTCCTCGTCATTTAAGGAGAAATCTATGAGATAAATTTACCTGATATCACAAGAAAACAAGCTTTGTTATCTCGAGATAACAATAGTCATTAGTTTAGTATCTGGAGATATCGGCCATTCTTGGCTTCTTCTTATTTACACAACAATGAAGCCCTGGGAATAGCTGAATATAAAACTGTTTTGTGAGCTAATCAGGAGGAAAATGTCAATCTTACAAGTTGTTGTAAATGATCAGATGGACACCCTGAGCTGCTGCTGTTTGAGGTTTGAAGTTAGTTTTTCTTTGAAGCAATGTCTTGGTTTAAGGAAGTGTCTTTCTTTAATATATTTTGGAAGTATCCGATTAAATTACATCTAATGTAATTGCTGTACACCAGAGACAAAATATAGTTTATAAGGCTTTTTCACATTTTATTTTTACTGGCCAGAAAACAAATTTAAAAACAGCTTCAGTCTAAAAACTTTAAAAACATCTGGCATATTTTATCTTCCCACCAGGGGTGTCTTTAAAGCTGTTGATCACAGGGATTAAGGTATAATTTGATTGTTTTTGGCCATACTCATCCATACAAAACATGCAAGAGGTTATCAAAATGTGTTTATTTTCTCCTTTGTACAACTCAAAGATGTCACTTTGAACCTTGATATAATAAATAAGAAGTTATATAAAACTGCCAGAGAGGCTTTTCATACATCACTGCCATCCAATCACAAAAACAAAAACTGTCGTCTTTGATAGAAAAATTTCAAACATATCCTACAGTTAGAGGAGAAGGCACAGGGGGATTTAAGTGGATAAATAACAAAGATACTAACAAACAACATGTCCATCATCCAGCAGTATAATTTGCGTATTGACACATTTACATAAGCATACAGGAACACTTTCAGACTTGTTGTTGCTTGGATAGAAATGGGGCTGCTGGCTTTGTACATATTCAGAAAGTTCTTCATTTCTCAGATTTTACAGTACAGCAAAATTGAGGTAAAATGAAACTTTTCATGTAAAGGAGTTTCAAAAGGTGAGTTGTGCTGTTCAAAATTGCTTTCCAAATGAGATATAAAAAAAAACAAATAAAAAAAACAAAGACAAACATTCAAACCAAGTGACAAAATCCAAATGGACAAATCTTCCATGGAGTTCTGGTTTCTCCTCCAGTCTCTCAGTTCTCTGCTCCGGCCCCTCTTCACATCTCACTGGGGCCCTTCATGCCGGAGTCCTTCGCAGAAACCGGCGACGCTACCATCGGCAGGACGCACTGTGATGACTCACAGTAACCGTTCATACCAGCAGCACCGGGGGGCCCTGGAACGCCAGTTATACCGGGAACACCGCGGGGTCCCCTCTCTCCATCACGGCCATCTTTCCCATAAGCCAATCGACCGGGTTCACCTGCGAGAAGAGTAACAGAAAAGATGTTAAACATAGATTCTTCAAAGCACAGTGCTTGACCTGCTGATGTGCCCTTGAGCAAAAAAATAAAATTAAAATAAAATAATAAAAAGTATGAGTTTTAGTGCTTCAATAATAGAATAAGTCTATTCTTTAAATTCCCAGTTATTGCTGTTGGTACATAACCATTCCTATTAATCAATGCAACTGTCTCAGTAAATTTAATAAATTGATCTAAAACACAAAAACTATGTGGAAACGCACACATATTCAAAGGTTTCCCACATTTGGGATTTAGTCAAATGTAAGATTAAAACCTCAGTACTTTTTTTGTACCAATTGAAATGTTTCCAGAGCACCGAGATTTGCAGTCTTGTTTACTTTGATCAGCAGTTCCTGATTTAAATCAAGTTTTTGCTCATTTTAGACTGAATGTGATTGAGGCAAAGTTCTTGTACAGCTGCTTGTGTATACAAGACACTGAACACCTGAACTGAACTTTTGCTTCTTTTGTTCCGTTTTAAGAAAAAGATGTTTATATTTTTCAAAGTAAGGTTTTGGTATCAGTGTCGGAACTCTTTGGATGTCTGCTCATATAAAATATATATGTTTTCGAACTATGGAGGTATTAAAGCAGTAGCTATACAGGCTTTATCAAAATGAAAAGACACCCACTATACTCTAAATTACAGATCAGCTCACAGCTCCAAATGTATTGACATTTTCTCCTTTGAGTTTCTGTTTTCTTTGACATGACTTGAAATTATATTAGAGACCAAAAAAGGACTTTTATTTTAAATAATTTTGAAAATGGTGCAGATAATAGTATAATGGTATAGTACTTGCATTCTGTTCATCAAGTGTTTGATTTAGATGCACCAGAGTAAGGAAATTGAGGACATTTGTTTTAAAATCTTAGTCATACTTGTCATTTACCTGATAGACCGGGGGCACCTGGTGCTCCTTTGGGTCCTCTTACTGTGGGTCCTCTGTCCCCTTTGTCACCCTGGTCACCTGCAAAGAGGAAGCATAATCATCACCAAGAGGATACACATAATTGAAGTTACCATATTTAGCTGAAGATCAAGCTCAGACTTCACACCTTATCTGTTTCTTTATTAACATGAACTTGATTGGTGCCTGAGGGAGAAGTGGGCCGTTGCAGCATCAAAGAACAGGATATAAATAAGAACACATGAAATAAAAGCTCACATTTACCATTACATCTTTAGCTCCTGGCCAGAAGAAACTTTCACAACTTTAACAATTAATTTATTTGAAAATGTACAGATGTACAGCGCGATACGACTTTTTTTTTTCCCAGTACCAAATCGAATAACTCAAATCAGGGTATCTGAGTATGGATCTGCACTCAGATACCCTGATTTGAGTTATTCGATTTGGTATATGGAATAGCAGTGCTCGCTTTTTTCTAAATATAAAACCTGTATCCCAACCCTGTTAATAAATAGTTTCTTTATGTGTTGAGAAAATCATCAACCTTCTTAAGATAAATAAACTCCTTGGATCAGATGGAAAATGCAGTCACAAAGCTGAAAACGGCTATTTTTCTGAGCTCATGTAAAGTTAAACTTTTTAGAGATACGTGGTTCTCACAGGACACATGATGATCTGATAGACCATGATGCATTGCTGTAGATTAAACTAGCCAACAGGATATAAAGGAGTTCAAATGAGCCCAACACGAAACATCTATAGCAGTAACATGTAACACATATTAATGAAGTAGTAACATTAGTCCAAGTAGTCTGAGCCTCAATAAGAAATGTCAGTTGTTGGTAACTTGGTGGAGCAATAAAAAACAAAATGTGTTCCCTTATGATGATATTAAGGCAGGTTCAGTCCAACAAACTTGTGATCACTTGTTCATGTGGTTTGCTAATCCGAATCTCACCTTTGACTCCTTTGCGACCCATTACCCCAGCTGGACCCTTCAGACCAGGCAGTCCTCGTGATCCGGTGTGTCCGGGGAAACCGTTCTCTCCGGTGGGTCCCGGAGGCCCAGGCGGGCCAGGGGGACCGGGTAGCCCAGAGATGCCTGACTCAGGCCTGCTCAGGCTAGCTGCTAGCTGGGCCAGCTGCTCTGTGACGCAGGAGGACATGTTTGACATTTAAATTCATAAGATGGCTCATCCAGAGCAACTGTAAAGAGTCAGTCCATGAATGTTTACAGCTCTTATAGGGGCTGTCTCTTCGGTATAACATAGTTCCATTAAAACTGATCACAGTGCACTCAGGTGCCAGTAGCCAACAATGGTGTTTGCACCTGGGGTGGATTAGAACTGTCATCAAAAAACACAGACAATAGACGATCTTTGGCTCGCACTCAACACCCGTGGCCTTCACTAACCACCCTCTGTTGTTACTGGGAGAAGTTAGCCCTGAAAAGTGCCTAAACCTAACCAAACTGTTAAACATGTGTAAGAAAGCCTTTCGACCAGAAGGCCTAACCAAGTAGTTTTGGTGCCTAAATCTAGGAAATAGGCAACCATGACTGACGCACCCGTGGCTATTAGCTGCCATGTGACTATTCTCGCTCAAGTGAACGCTCTATTTTTGTAATGTAATTTGTCCACGTTGTGAGCACCACGAATTACAACATCTCAAAGTCAGAGATTATTGATTGTTTTTATTATTATTATTATTTATTTGAAAACTGCTTTGTGTGAATAAAACTATGGATGTGAAAAAGCCTTTTGGCCCTGTTAACCTCTTAACCTCATCATTCTCCTCTTACATTTCTGGTTAGACATGGAATATTGTTCTATGCTGTCTGATAGTTTTGCAATATATATTATATATGCAATTCAATTCAATTTTATTTATATAGCGCCATATCATAACATATCTCTCAGGGCACTCTATCGCATGGAGCAGGTCGAGACCAACTTTCACACACACAAAGACCCAACAATCCCACCATGAGCAAGCAGTAGGCGACAATGGCAAGGAATATATATCAGCTTGTATAAATGAGAATTCAACATTGACAAAGCACTTTATGGTCAAACTATTTAACACAGAGTGAGTGCCTGACAAACACTTACCTTGCATTACCCTCATGCAGACTTGTTTGATGTGTGTATCTGTTGGTGATTTTCCCTGAACAAACAAAGGTTATTGATAGTGATGAGCCATTTGTTCATACAGCATTCCTATGGGCAAACATCAGATGCAATGTGGCCCTGAGGTGCAGCCTCAGAAAACCACTTCTGTTTAATTAAAAATTAATGTTTAATGAAAACCTTCTGTAATGTCTTTTCAAACACTGGCTTTATTTTCTTACTTTTACCAGAACTTGTAAATTCTGCCTGATTAAAAAAATTAATTAATCTGCAAAAGATTTAGCAGAAAGCTGTCATAGAATACACCAGAGAAAAAAACATCTCACCGCTGGCCCCTGTGGCCCCGGCAGGCCTGGTACCCCCATGTCGCCCTGCATGCCACGTGGTCCCGGCTGGCCCGGCTTGCCTTCTTTCCCTTGCTGTCCTCGGCTGCCCTCAGGTCCTTTATTTCCTGTCTCTCCTGGTGGGCCTGTCTGTAATGAACAGCAGCAGGTAGACACTAACATTCAGGATGAATAGGATACACACTGGTACCTCAAGAACACTGGGAGAGGTGGAGAAAAAAATCCAAACATCTACTGTATTCTTGTTAGACTCATGAGATCAGGGACTTGGCAGCCTGTAGAGAGCAGCAAAGTAAGTATTTCTTTGTATGAAAATGTCCTCACAGAGGTCAAAGGGGCAGGGCGGGATTATAAACAAGAAGGAAAAAAGTGTCATTGAGGAGTTGCTGTTGTTTAACTGATCTGCCAAAATATGACCAAATCCAGACAAGACAATAGGCTCGTTGGAGATGAAAAATGCCTGGAAAGTGGATGAGATCGGGCAGCACCATCAAAAAGCTGAAGTCAAGTCGGACAGTTTCCAGCAGCCTTCAAAGAATATACAGGAAGTGACAGAAATATTTACATCCTGTTAGATCAACCTGTAGGCTACCTGTAGTTTGCAGGTTCTGATAGTTATGACTGAAATAAACTTTATTATTATTATTATAACAGCAATGGGAATTATATCAGAAAACATTTAGTTGTTCCTATTTGAACTAATTTGTAAGATCTGAAATTGAAATTCTGAAGACCTTATGAGAATCGGTGCTGTGATATGGGTATGATACTTTGTTTGGGTGAACATACCGATCCTTTCTCTCCTGCTTCTCCTTGATCTCCCTGGAAGGAAAAAAAGATACGTGAATTATTGTTTGTCTGTAGAAAGTTGCTTCCAGCTGTGATGCTGCAGAGTAAAAGACAGTTTGCAGTGAAAGGAATCGATACGTTTTTCATATCTTAATAATTTGGCAGGATTTCACTCTTCAGAATCAGAATCAGAATCAGCTTTATTGGCCAGGTATGTGTACATACTAGGAATCTGACTCTCAATGTACATACGTGAAGTAGACAAACAAGGTTTTTATGATACAGCAAGAATAAAGTGCAAATGAGCAGAGTGCAAGGAACAAATATAACTATAACTATGGTTAATGTACAGGTTGCTTAAGTTACATGAGGTAGTTGTATATGATACCATATATACAACATGTACAGCTTGTGTAACTTGTTGTGGACAGTACAGTGAACATTTGTGTCCAAGGGTTGTCCCAACTGTTCATCATGGTGATGGCCTGTGGGAATAAACTGTTCTTGTGTCTGGTAGTTTATATTAAAATCCACCTTATTTGTGCAGCTTGTTGGGCCTGTATGCAGCCTGAGGGGCGCTACTGAAGGCTGAGATGCCTGTATGTTTTTTGGGTTTAAAAAAGTAAACCCTGTATTTGTATTGATTTAACTTATATATCCTAAAATGACACGAATCGAAAATCAAATACAAGACAATAAAGCACAAGGCTCTTTGTAGTAAAGTTAAACATTAATATGTTGCATAAATACAACATTATCTGTCATAAGTTATCTAAACCAAAACCTCCCTCCTTCCACACTCTTCATGCCGACTTTGTTGCGTTTTTCAGAATAAGCTGATTTACCTCTTTTATGTTCATGTAACAATTGTGTTTGTATGCAGTTTTTACCTGGCAGTACGAAAGGAGGCCCACTCACATCTGGTGGATGGGACGGGCCATAGACCCCACTACAGCCTGCGTACTCTGTGCAGGGCACTGAAGTATGCTGCTGCAAACCCCTGCATCAGTGTGCAGCGCTCTCTCTATGAGGTAGGCTGCTAGAGAGAAATAATCTTTTTTTTTTTTATATATATTTTTTTTTAATAAATATCTTTCACTGCTAGTGGTATTGAGACATACCGGTTTAGTGCCACCTTTTTTTGTTTAGAGGTACACTACCGTTCAAAAGTTTGGGGTCACATTGAAATGTCCTTATTTTTGAAGGAAAAGCACTGTACTTTTCAATGAAGATGACTTTAAACTAGTCTTAACTTTAAAGAAAT
>JAVQJL010043090.1:0-16817 GCA_036024295.1 Nannoperca obscura
TAAAAGAAAAAAATAAGGAAAAATAAAGGTATAATTTGTATTTATTCTTTTATTTATTTCTCTTTATATTCCCACATTTATTGTTTTATTCTTTTACAGATTTATTCTTTATTGTGGCACTCCTATCGCTCCATACAACTGTGTCAGTGTCCTGTGGACAAGAAGTGAATTGGCTCAGCACGAATCACCCTGTCATGTGACTTACGTCACGTGACATACTGTCTTATTTTAACCCAAACACGCTCTTTCCCGAAACCTTACCTACTAGTTTTGGAGGAGGGCTTCGTGTCCCGTGTGAAAACAAAAGTCACCGTTGACTTTTCGTAAGTATCTTGAAAAATAATGTGTCATTCACAGCCCGTTCTGTGTAGGGTGTGTAATAGTCCGAAATCAAGTAAATGAATACTGGCACATTTACATTTTAATATAACTGGCCAGTATTCGGCCACAAGTTTACTCATCCCCGCATGCGCTGTGCCCTCAATCTATGTATGAATGTAGCTATGTACGGCGAGGGAGGTTCAAGAGCACCACACAACACGGATGTTTCTGTGGCGAACGCGTGTGACAGCTTCCACTACCACTAGCCTCCTGTTAGCGCCGCGGCATTGGGAACCATGCCGCCGACTCCAGGCATGTAGCTAGTTTTAGCTAACGGTAACGGTAAACGTTAACCAATTAGTTGACGGTAGAGCATAAAACCACATAAAGCCGCCGGAGAGAAGGTTAGCGTCCCCGTTATCTTTCGGGAGAAATAAACAAAAATACGCTTTAACTCTACTTAATGAAGTAAAGGTCGTCGGAGTAACTGTTAGCTAGCTATTGTAGCAATACAGCTTCCGACCGTTGGTGGCAGCATTGAACGTCGACCAGCGACACAGGAAATTCAGGGAATATCAAAGATTTCAATGTTTAGGAATTAAAGGCACATTAATGAACAATCCCAAATTTCCTTTCACAACATCAAGAGAGCAGTACAAATGGAAATAAAAAATCTAGTGCATCTGAAAATATCCAAAGCATCCAACTTTGTCCCTGAGGAGAACTTTATTTTTAAAATGTTATACAGCCAGTTGAAACAAAACACACAGTGAAACATACGATACAAAACCACAATGAAATGCCTAAAACATTTAAAGTATTTAAAATATGTTAAACCCACCATGTTAGCCTACGTAAAACATGAAGTGACAGTTATAATTTTAAGTTTAAATGTTCGAAATTTAAACTTAAAACTAAAATTAATTTTTGTCTGACCACCCCCCAAACCCCAAAGATATTCAATTACATGAAACAGAGAAAAGCAGCAAATCATCACATTTGAGAAGCTGTAACTAGGGAATATTTAGTGTTTTGATTAAAAAATTACTTACTATTATTACTTATAATAGATTAATCCGTTACCAAAATAGCCTCTGATATATTTTCTGTAGATTGACTAATAGTTGCAGCTCTTCAGCACTGTATGGTAGTGAGGTGTGGTATCCCCTGAAGCCATGTGGATTTTCACATCAACTGGTAGACACAGACAAACATGGTTATCCAGCTTTGACAATAATATATCATCCACAATCATTAAATTAATTAAAATGGACTAAGTCTTTTACTCCCGATAGGTCACATAAACAGTTTTTATCATGAACGACTTTATAGGCTTTGAATGATAAAAATGATGTTGGCGGCAGAGCTAGACCGTAATAGTAATACATAGTATGATGGTTCCTCGATCGGAGCTAGTAAAATTACAGCCATAGCAAACGCAGTTAAGTGTTCTTTTCTGAAATGGATAATATTTAGATGTTTTTTGTCACCTTTACATGCCACAGAGAATATGGACTATGTGCCGGATGACAACTCCAGGTACAAAGACGTTGACTACTGGGATGAAAGATACAAGACCGAGCAGAGTTATGACTGGTTGGGTTGCTTCTCCAAATTTCGGCACCTTCTGGAAAACCATGTTAAGAAGGAAAACTCCATTCTGATACTTGGTGAGTAGTTTTTTTAATCCTGATTGCGCCTGCATGTTGGTTGGTAGCCTCTTCTCTTCGTCTTCTCACCACACAATGCTGTGTAAACAAACGGGGAAAAAAGGGTAAGTGTATTATTCAGCATCACTCCTATTGTCAACACGTGGGGCCATCCTGGTAAATGAGGGTCCCAGTGTTCAAGTCCAGTCGAGGTCCTGTTGTTGCAAGTCAGCACTCCTCTCTTTGTTATCTACCTTCTGTCATCATTTGTCACTATGAGTGTCAGATACTATATCATGGTTGTCAGTGCTGTCATTAGCTATCATTAAATCATCTTAGGCAGCCATTAGTATACAATTAGTATAGAATTGTCCTCATAGTTTGGTAAAAGTGGCTGAAATAATTTTATTAAATAAAGAACGTATTAATAGATTTGACACCTGGATGTGCAGTCAACTGCTGCATAACAGTTTGTAAACTTCATCCTTACGTAAAGGGTATTGTCTAAAAATGTTCAATACTGTTGCCAATATGATACTTGACTTTTGGTACCATTATTGAAAACATCCCTTGTCGGATACCTTTTCTGTCAAATGTTTTTGTACATTTAACAATGTGAAGAACACTCGTTACAGACATGCCCATCCATTTAACCCATCCAACCTTTTTTTTCCCGGCAATTTATGTATTGCTTATATATGTATAGTATATACATACTATTTATAGTATAGTATAGTGTGTATATATACTATACATAGTGAGCATGTGAGCAGGAGGAGAACATGCAAACTCCACACAGAAAGGTCTGGTGGGGAATCGAACCCACAACCTTCTTGCTGTGCTCTTACTGCACAATGCACTGAGCCACCATGCCACTGAAATTTCCAAAATGATCATTTAAATTACGAACCATCTGATCAATGAATAAGTAAAAAAAAGAATCTGACAGGAACTCCGTACTTGGCAGTTGTAGGTGGTCTGTGATGACACATTGCAGCAGGTACCAAGACATAAATTAAATAGTGCGCTTCAGTATCCATCCCATCTCTTCAGACTGAATCCTGGTCGCTTCATTTAGGTACAAGATGCCTCAAAGAAAAATCATGTTGGCTCTATTTTGATAGTTCTATTACAAAGTAGTACCAAACATGTCCACAAGATGTCACTGTTCCCTCACAAATACAGCCACTTCTTTTGCACTAAGCACTGCACGCAGTACCTGTTTTTAAATGTCCCTGCAGCTCTTTAAAACATGCTACAAAAACACTTGAAGTATGAACACCATGTTTTGGCTGCTGAACATTGAGTTGGCCTGTATGTGAATTGGAACTGTACAAAATATGAAGCAATTGAGTTGAGAGCCAATAGCAGATGGAGGCGTAACCAATAACTCAAATTCTTCAATGGCACCATCTTGCTTTTAATTTTTATTTTAAGCCAGAGCAACAATCATTTGCATGTTAAATTGATATTTGCCTACTAAAGCTGATAGAGGGTGTGCTGCTGTGAACCTGCGCATCACAGTGGTTCCCAGTTTGATTGTTGAACAAAACAAGCATGTTTTCACCCGAGGTGAAGCTGTACACTGTGATGTAGGCACTTTTTGCAATAAGTAGCATCTATTAAAAGGCAGATTCTGGACAATTAAAGGGTTGTAAATGTAAAGACGTTCTTTTAATAGTTAGTTTTCTTGTTTATTGTTTGAGTTATAGGCAGATGCCAGTACTCTTTTGTTGTTAGACTGTCATACCTCCACAGAAGCATAGAGGGCTATGGTGATCTGTTTCTTTCAGATGCGAGCCTTGTTTATGCATGGTCAGTGGTGTTTGTGAGTGTCAGGGGCTTTGTTTAATTTTTGTCAGGGAGTGACAGGGGCTTCTGTGTGTGTGTGTGTGTGTGTGTGTGTGTGTGTGTGTGTGTGTAATTAAAGGTGAGGGGGACTGACAAGGTTATCAGAAGTTGGGTATTTGTTGCTCGACATAAACCTCTTTGTGTTTTGTTGCTAGCTAATTCCTGCAAGACTACAGTGCCAGTGCATAGACAACTTTATTATACCTGGAGATCTTCTTTTTTAATTTGGATGATCGACTGCTTTAAAAAAAACACAGTATTTTGAAATGCATTTCCAAGTGAAAACATTGACAGACAGACCGAAAAGACACAGATAGTATGCAGCCTCACTTTTTCAGTGTGCGTCATAGGCACACCTACAGCAGAGGCGTGTGTGGGCTCTGGAGTCTGATATATAAAATATCTTCTCTTGCCTTCCTCCTGCGTTACACTGCAGCAGGCAACACCAGGACAGACGACTTTCTGCACGCTGATTTAAACCCAAAGGAGAGCCATTATATCGCTTGAGAGCTCTCGTCTCGCAGGCTATCTCTCTCTCTCTCTCTCTCTCTCTCTCTCTATATATATATATATCTCTCTCTCTTTCTCTCTCTCTAACCCCGTCCTCTCGCCATATCGTGGAATCACACCTTTCTGTTACCAGCACGTGTTGATGTCCTCTTCAGCACCACATATGCACAGATGAGGAGCCTACCGTAAAGATGGTTGAGCCCCTCACGTGTTGTATAGACACAAAGAGCTCTTAAAAGCACTTAAATATCACCACGCTTATACAAATTCCTGCCACGGTTGCACACATCTCCCAGCTACCCTCACTTGTCAAGTCTGTAAAACCAGAGAGACTATTGGCCCGTATAAAATGACACAATAAATTACTGTCACTAATGGGGGGCCAGGGCATAACTTGGCAGAGAGAAGGAAAGACGTAGAGAAAGACTTGAGGCGCCGCTCTGTGTGTGTGTGTGTGTGTGTGTGTGTTTGTGTGTGTGTGTGTGTGTGTGTGTGTGTGTGATGGGTGGATAAAGGAAAGAGAGATGGAAGGGAGGTAAATACCTAATCGAGTTTGGTCCACTCAACTGTCTCAGATGGAGGTAATTTCCATTAAGATCATCTGTACAGGCAGACGGACAGAGAAGGGGGTGTGTGTGTGTGCATAGATGAGAACTAGAACACCGCTGCATGCTGATGACAGTTTTAATGTCTTTCTCCTCCATTTTTATTCATGTTTTTTTGTGTTTCAGTCTTTATCCTCTGCTTATATGCACAGGGTTTTGCTCACTCTCTCCCAGCCTCCGTTTACCTGTTTTCACCTCTTGCTGCCTGCTTTTCTAATATCTGCAGAGACTGGCTTCCCCATCACACTGTTCTCCCCCCCCCCCTTAGTAACCGACTTCTGCCTTTCGGCATTATTGTCTTTTTTTCATGAACTCCTACTCAGCAGAATCAGTCCTCACGTCTAGACTGTAACCACACACAATCCTGTCTCTGTGTATCAACGTACTTGCAATAATCTCAAATAAAACTGAATAATAATTTAAGCATGCATGATCAAACATTTAGTGTGGGATGCTACTGAATTCTTTTTGATCATTTACTAACTTTATAGTGGCACAATGATCATAATAGTTCTACTTTAAACAATCTTTATCCTCCTCTCGTCTTGTCTCCTACGTTTTTCTTTTTGTCAACAACTCCCAAAGACGAAAACCAACAATGCATTAATCCAACTAACAAGTGTTAAAACAAACAAACTTTATACCAGCACCAGCACTTTCATTATAATAAACTCGGGCATTGTAGTTTTGAGCCAATCCCACATATACCATATTGCTGCTGTAAATCCTCATTAGAGCACCAAAGCCACAGTGGAAAATAGATAAACTATTTATTACTGTTTGAGTAAGTTTGCCAAAAACCACAGTGACCAGCTGAAATAATTTAGCGGTGGTAGTTTAGAGGCAGCACTGTCCACTCAGACAGTGACATCTGGTCAGTGTTGTTTCTGCTTTAAAACGATGTAGAAAGTTGAAGTTGCTCGTTCACAGCGCAGTGACATTTCTTGGAATAATGATATAGAGAACGTAAATTCAAAGATGTACTTGTATCAGCAATGAACATAAATATTGGAGAGTGATGATGATGTATGAACAGGCCTACAGTTATGAAACAGGACGGTGGGAAATAAAACATTCCAGCTTTCAAATGAAACAAAGCATTGATGATAATGGAATATTCTTTTTAAAGCACTGTGTGTCTCGCACGGCCTCGTAATGTGACATAACTGTGCTCATTACTGGCTGCCGTCTGCATGACAAGCTGAAGGCCTGGGGTGGTGTGTGTCTCAGCATTGCGTCAAGCAGCCCGTGACCCTCCCGCCTGACCTGTATGTGTGTTAGCAACATTACCGAGCATTAGCGCTGATGGGCTCGCTCACGGGTCCAGTTCCTGCCTGCCGCACAACCACGGCTCCGTCTTTTTACGGCTCGCTCCCGGCTGCTGCCAGTGATGTAATGACCCCACGTTTCCCAGTGGTCAGTGCTCATGCCTTGTTCCCCAAGGCAAGGGGTGATGATGTAATGGCTCTGTTCTCCAGCAGTGAGTGGGCCTGAGATATGTGCGCTTGTATTCTGGGAGTACCTATCTACCTACCATGCTATGTGCATGTTAACATTGGTGCTCCTGGTATACAGGGCGTGATGCAAAACCTCCAGTCACACCAAGAACAGGGCTACTAATGTGTAGCAGTTTGCCTTAGCATTAGTGTTGCCCCCATGTTTCAGCATTAGAATACATTTTAATGTGCTTGGTAACGTCTGTATCTTTAGGTTTTGTTAAGGTTTGATGAAGTTATGGGTTACCTGTATAGCCTATTATATTTCTTCCTGTTTAAATGCTAGTTTTGTTGCTTTGGTAGCCTTTTTGTGTGTTTGCCTGTATGTATTTATATTTTGCGCTTCACATTATAGCCGAAACAGTTTTGAGCATTGATTGTTTAAGCCATTTCTCCAAACATTTGCTGGTACCGTCCTTCTCAAATGTGAAAATGCAGTTTTTTCTTGTCCTTTACAAGTGGAAGCTGAATATCTTTTGAGAGTGAAAGCTTTGTTAAATAGTAGTTTAACAAAAAAAATCTTGGTTACGTGATGCCCACTTTTTTCTGGAGCCTTCAAATGCATCTCGAGGTCTTCTTTAGTAGATGACGTATGAGTAAACTCTGTCTGCAGATGAGAAGTTTGAATGCAGCTCCATTGTGCATGTAATAGAATTCTAGTTTATGTTTCAACCCCCCCTCCCCCAAATGTCGTGCATTGCTCCCTCTTTTTAGCTACGGACGTCATTGTCCGGTCGCTCTCTGGGTTTCTGCAGCTCCTGAGGGTGATGTAAGCGGTGTTTATTGGCAAACAAATAGTGAAAGTTCATGAGTATCTTTATCTGCCCCCTTTCAAATAAACATTAAATGAAAAGAATGAGTGTTAGCGTTCAGTCAGCTGTTGAGAAACTATCTATGGCTCAGTGCCTTGACTACAGTGGCATTATACCTTTTTTTTTTTTATAAAGAACTTTACTGCATGCTAGCGATGTAAAGTCTTCCCTCCGTCACCCTCTCGGCCTCCTGCACGCCCCACATTGCCCATTCATTCGTCACGCCGGCACCCTTCTCTTTCCCTCAGTCACGTCCCTCACTTCCTCAATTTTCTCCTCGCCGTCTCGCCTCTCTTTTTCCTTGTCGACCATTGCCTCGCTTACACCTCCCCTGCTCTCCCCTTTGCCTACTTGTCAGTATTGGGTATCAAAGACATCCACCTGTGTGCCCGAAGCCTGTCCAGCTATATATAGCTGGAGCAGAGGTGTTTACAGCAGTGTTGTGGGAGCTTCACTTTTCTCAGGAGAGTCCAAGCTAACTGTTGGTGAGCTATTATGTTGAGCTATATGGCTCATTCACAAATTGGCATTCCCAGTAGAAACGCGCACATTTCTACAGTAGCTGTCAGTCACTGCTACTCTTTGTTTTATCCTGTAGTATCGTATCCCAATATTCAGCATGTTTATTATGTAATACATGTAATTATTACTGTAGATTTAGACAGCTGAGTAAAATCGTCCTACCTCATGCTGTGGAAGATTGTGCAGGTCAGACTGTGCATGTGTGACCTTGTCACAGTGTGCACTAAGAAGAAGCTAACCCACGTACACAAGACTGTACTTCTTCTTTAGACCTATGCCGTACTTGAACTCGAACTGGAGTAACAAATAGGCTGAGCAGGAGGATTCATTTCACAAAATGCTGATTGGATGGAAAGTCACTGGCAACACAGGTGTGTGTGTGTGTGTGTGTGTGTGTGCGCGCACAAGCGCAATGCCTTAGAAGCTGTCAGAAGACCCAGCTGATGTATTTACTTCTCCTCTCTACTCCCTCATATCCACACTCCTCTACCCATTTCATTGTTTTCACTTATCCTCCCGTCTCTTCCTTCACTTATGTTTCTCACTCTCCCCCACAGCCAAGCTTGTCGTGCATGCACACATCTCCTCCTCGCACTTTGAATAACAGTAGCAAGGCTGTTGGGAACAGGCAGCTTGCAGAGGAATAATAGAACCACTGGAAAGGCCTCGACCATTTCACTCTTTTTATTGATTGCAGCCCTTTCTTTCCGTGGCGGCTGGAGATGGAGCACGTCTGATCAGATAGCCTTGCATCAGCTCTGCCCTCCCCTGTCACTGCCCTAGTTTGTGCTGGCAGTTGCCATCCAACTTATTCACGGTGGCGTTCAAGGAACACATTGGTTTTATGTATTTAAAAGTGACTGAAGCGATTGCATGGTGTGCGAGGCTGTAACTGTCTCTCATAAGTTCACGTGTTGCAAGGATACCGAAGGATTTGCATGTCTCGTAATGTAATAATGAGCAGCAGTGAGGTAGTGATGTCGTGTTTGTCTTGTTTTTGGATAAAACAGTTTGTTGGGAACACGGTAATGCAGTGATAAATAAAAGAGTTGCTCAGCAAACAAAGGCGCTAGAGGTTGTTTATTCTGCAGTGTCCTCTGGCCTCATCCAGAGGAAAATACATGTGTATACACAACCCCCCCCCCCCCACACACACACACACACACACACACTGTATATACAGTAAATATATACTGTTCATGCACATAAAAATCTGTCACCTTCTGTATTTATCTACGAGTGCTGGAACATCTGCAGCAGATACTAAACTGCAGCAGATGAGGTGGGTTGAATGAATGAATGGCTGCAGGGATGAATGAATGAAAGAAAAGGAAACAGAAGAGGTGGAGGAGATTGTAGTTTGAGGCGGATGGATTCTTACCCACCATCCTCTCTCTGTGTTGTACCCCTCTTTTTTCTCCCTTGCTCTCTCCTCCCTCCCCAGTCCTCTCCGGATTGGCTGCTTTCAGTTTTCAGGGAGCCCTCACCATGCAGCAGTCAGTAAGTCAGTAGGGGCAACCCTCCTCCTGCCCACCCCTCCTCTCCCGACCTCCCCTTCCTTCCTCCCTCCCTACTTTTTGCTGCTGTAAGGAGTGGTGCTGTTTATGAATGAGCCTCGGAGCCGCAGAATGTGAATGAAAAATAGGAGAGGGAGAGAGCAGATAGGGGTGCAGGCTGAATGAAATGCAGCAAAGCAGGGAAGGAAAATGGAGGAAGGATGCTGAATGAAAATCACAAGGGAGGGATGCAGGGGAGGAGGGTGGTGTGGGTGATAGAAATGAGGAGAGAATGTAAAATTTTATTGGAGAGATAGCTGCACTCCGATTGCTGTGTCCCTTTGGAGCTGTCATCCTTTTTCTACCCTCATAGGTATGCAGACCAGGGAGGACGCCTGGACCGGTGGCCGCTTTGCCTATAAGCCAATGGGAATCTCCGCTACCTAACAAAAACACACGCGTACACGGGCACACACACACACACACACACACATACACATATACACAGCTATCTCTGCAAGCTGGTGCTCCGTGTTTTGAATAATAACGGGGTTACCCGGGCAACCAGGCTAGGATGATCGATGGGCCTGGCCCTGATAAACAGAGCACAGAGGGAGTGCGTTTGTGTGTGTGTGTGTGTGTGTGTGTCTGTGTGTCACAGGGTTTCTGGTGTCGCTGTGGGAGTCTCTTTGTTCTGGGACAATTAGAAGATATGTTATTATCAAATCTCTTCTGACCTATGATTATATGTGTGTGTGGGTACGTAAACTGCACACACAGACACAGACTCACAGGATGCATTTGTTTGTGTGTGTGTTAGAGGTGTGTTTGCTGTTTGTGTGGACAAAGAGATTTTTTTCTTCATTGAATGACTCTGTTCTAGATGACACTGAACGCCCTTGGTGAGAGGGCTTGTGCAGGCGGACTGTGGGGTGACCACACACACACACCACACACACTCTCCTGACTCATTCACTTACGGTAATAATATGGTCATTGGAAGGAGAGAGGCTGCGTGGCTGTTACTCACCCCGACACACAGTGCAAATTATACAGCTGGCCAGTGAATCTGACTGGCTACTTGATTTGATTAAATACGTGCAGCATACAAGTACATTTTTGTACTTGTACTTAAGTGCTGTTGCTGTGAGGGTAAGCTAGTGTGTGGGATAACATAAAATGGGTTTGATGAGGGTGGAGAACAAAGATGTAAAAGATGGGAGGATGGTGAAGGAGGTAAAGCGAGAAGCATTTAAAGAAGTAAGTGGCATATTCGGAGAGGGATCAGGACTCCGGGGGTGTCACATAATGGTGAATTAAGAGAAATGTATTACTAATTCAGACACACATAACAAGGATTTAATTAAATCATAACTGCATCACAAAGTCTCTTAATGCACTAAAACACAACACAACACGGACATGGCTGTTTTTTAGTGATGTCTGTATTTGTTAGCACATCATAAGCAGCACAAAAGCATATTACGCTTCCATCAATGTTAAATTGTTCAAATGTTATGATACATTTTGAATCTGTATGATAAGGTAATTGGAATTGTATGTATGTAATGTATTGACAACAAGAGGATGCTGTATACAGTATGGACAAGTACCACACTGTCTGATGAGTAATCGTAATTAGGCCAGTATTAAAGGGTCAGGTTACCCAACTTAGAAAAAATTGGTGTCTAGCCATGCAGATAATTTAGCTTTTACTTGTACAGGGTTTGAGATACAATGGTGGTAAATGGGATTTTATTTGTGGTGCTCGCAGTGTTGAAGCATTACATTTCATATTTCAGCAGCAACATCTTTTTCCAGAAACAATAATCCACCAAATACTGTCAGGAGCTTCTATGGAGACTATTACGTTGGTAGAAAGTGATTCCAATTAAAAATATTCACATGTGGGGACTATCCAGAGTAATGGAGATACTGATAATGAAAAGATAGTTTTCTCTTAAGTGTTAAAAATGTTATTTTCTACAATGTGATAACAAAACTCAATTTACCTCCATTATATTGGGGTTGAGGTAGAAATCTCAGAGATGGACGTCTCCATGGCTGCGTAGCACTAGGGGTAAGTGAGATAAAATACTTTTTTGTAATTTAGTTCAACTGAAGCTTTTAAGTGGTTTCAGTTTGACAAATGTAAAGCCCTGGTACACAGTACAGTGCACAGCATTCTTTTCTGTCCAAGTCCACATTCAGCGTTTTTATTTGCAGCCCTGCTTTAGTGCCTGCAGATGTGTTTGTTGGAGTCTCATAAGGAGTTGCTGTGGGCTGTCAGTGTGTGTGTGAACTGAAACATGGAGTCCACTCTAACGTCAGCAACCAAAAATATTGTACTGGCACATTGCATCTTTACAGTATTTGTGAATGAAGTCTTGAAATTCATTGGTTTTATGTTTCAAGCACAATGTTCTAACAAAACTGCATGTGTCTGTGAAGACTCGGACTTGAAAATATTGGTGATTGGCATTCACACAGCCTTCCGTCTACACTGCACACTTCTGCATAACATTATCCTTGCTCCCCCCCCCCCCCCCTCGCCTCTTCTCTTCCCTTTCTCCCTGTCCACTCTCTGCTCCCCTTCCCCCTACAGAGAGGAGGAGGAGTAGGAAGGAAGAGTAGCTGCTGAGAGGTGCATCTGCAGCCAAAGTCGCCTCTCAAGAGCTGTAGTGTCATCCTGGAGCTTGCTGTGCATTTCTCACAAAGACATTATGTCGACCTCAAAGAAGGGTTATCTAAGTCACACTTCTCTTTCGTCATGAATACCAAGAGACAAGCTTCTCTTGCTGTGACAATCACTGTATGTCGCTGCACAAAAAGTCCCTTCTCTATGACCTTGCACACTTAAATGTGTGATTCCAGCGACAGGCTCTGTCTTACAACATCAACATGTAAGACATTAAAATAGCAGCTAGGACTCTCTGTACAGACCGATAAAGCTTTGAGAGTATTATGCGATGTCAGCGTGCTCATAGAGGGATTTACAAATGACAAACGAACAATTCAGATGTGCATGATGCAGGGACATTAAAGCACATATGGCCCTGCTATTACGCTAAGAGTGGTGAGCATTAAATGCTTCTGTTATGTTTTGGACGGGATCAAAACGATCTCCTTCAAACTTCGATGCCTCAAACATAAAACAAGTATAAAACAGCAAGTAATATTAATGTTTGCCATTTTATAGTTTCATCATTTATAATTGTGCACTTGGACAAAAATGCACTTTGATGTAATTACTCAGCTATATTCAAATGTTGTACAACTGTACAGATACTGTACTATTATCTACAGGTTTGTGAGATAAAAAGAATTTCGGAGGGTTTGATAGAGTTGCTTGTCAGAGAGAGAGAGAGAGAGAGAGAGAGAGAGTCAGCTGGGTACTGTTCTGAGTCTCAATGGTGTCATTAACCTATCATCACATTGCTCTGAGCAGGGAAAGCCCTGTCAGCTAGGTAATGGCACTGTGTGTGCGTCATTGATGTCCCCATGCGTTTAGCTCTCTGCAGTGACGCACTGTTGCTGCGGTAATGTAGAGTTATACTCTTCGATCACCCGTGAATGGGGTGTGGTGCTGTGTATATTTTAGGGTCTGTGAGTGAATCTTCAATAGAGTGAGGATCTACGGCAGCAGATGCCGTGTTGCTTGTGTCTCTGAATTAACAAACGGTTCACTGAGATGTAAAGAGTGTACTTGAGAGGTTTACTGAAGGGACCAATGCTTTCAATCCACTATCAGAGACAGAAATGGTGACTCTTACATAATAGCTATATACTCCTGTGCCCTGTGTGACGATGTAGTAACAAACAAACATCAGAACTGTGCCCTTATTTCATTATACATACAAATTCTCTACAATATGTACAAGCTGATATATTTTTGCAGTTGGTGCAAAATTATATTGTTGGTTCATTTCTTATTTATTAACAGGAAATGACACAATGTGACATCTTTTGCTGCACTTTAAAATGCTACCACCATTGTACTTCACAAGGAGAGAGGGAATAGTTAAAGCTACTATAATCACTTTTAATATATCAACAATGGATCACATGTGTGTGAGTGAAAGGTGCTGCTTGTAGTAACAAACTCACAGAGACTCCATCACCCGACTCAGCAGTTCTCCTCAGCTGTATGAGCTTTTTAGCCTCTTTCAGCTCATTGTTTTGGTTTTACAGCCCGCAACTTTGCTTTTTGGTTCACTCTCACTGTTCTCAACCTCGTTTTCAGCCACTGCAGGCAGCTGTTTCCAGAGAAATATGCTCTAGGAAAACACTAAATCGCAAACAAAGTTAGCGACTTATATTGGTTTATATATTTAACAGCTCAAAAACTGAGCTAAAACAAGAGTGAAAGAATATTGGACTTGTAGGTGGCCGGAAACACAACTACACATAAATTCTCCTGTTGCTTGCAACTGTTCACCGTATCAACTTTAAAGGTGATAAAATTGTCAGTTTCATGTTTACAGTTTGTTTCCCCTGTCCTCAAAATAGTTCCTTAATGCATGCAGCGAGCAGCAGACCCATCAGCAGCACTTACATACGGACATTCATAGTGAAACCCCCTCAGAAGTAGTACTGTATGTAATATGGGACATAGACTACAAGTCTCAAATACCACATTTATTGTAGATGTATGACGACACCTTGGCGTCTGTCTCTTTCCTTCTTCCTCGTCAGCCCGTTATCTTTCACCAGAACCTTGCATTGCTGTATCTTCCACGTCTTCAAATCCCCTCGTCATCCTCCTCTGTAAGACCATTACAGCAGCTAAGTCGTTAAATACACCTTTTTTTTTTTTTTGCGTGTCCAATAGGATTTTTAGGAGAGCGCTGTCTTTGTGCAAGGCGGTCCCCAGCACACTTACATAATACTGCTTGTAATGCTGCAGGCACAGACTAACAGACCTGCACTTCCACCTCTGCATCTTCACATTAGCCAACATGTCTCAGCCTGTCTGTCGATCCGTCTACCTCCTGGTCTGCGTTATGTGCATAAATATCCATCAACACTAACTACTAACATTTTGGTCTGTGTCTCTTTGTGCCTTCCTAACTGACAGTTTTGCTCCCTGAGTCTCTGTTTGTCTGGTGCTCATCCTCGGTCTGTTTCATCGCTCTGTTTGTGGACCCAACTCGGTGCTAGTCTTCAATCTTTGCATTATTTTCTGGCTGTCCGTACATCTTTTCTCTCATCAATCACTTCTGATATAGCATGCATAACAGAGTTAGTTCGGCTCGGTCGTGATATTCTTATGTAACTCTCCCCGGTCTGAAACACACACGCATGCATACACAAGAGATGTAGGATTCTGGATTTTAAAAAAAAAGAATCACAGTTTTATCCACTCAGAGTTAAGATTACAGTTTCCTCTCACAATTTTTAGGGAAACCAGTATTTAATAAACACACTGCTTTTGTAATCTGTTTGAGCTCGTCAGACATTGTGATGCACTGTTTAAGGCTCCTATTTCTGTGTGGATTGACAGCAGAGATTTTCTGGCAAATGTTTTGTGACTTTCACAGCTCTTCCTATTGTATTTTGTGGTGACTCTTCAGGTGGTTGTTTACTGAATAACTGGTATCGCCGTGCAGTGTTGCAACGACTTCTCACCATCAGTAGCAGAGTTTTGTCAATTGAGACTCATTTTGTTCCTGATTTTGTTGTTCCTCTGAGGCATTTTCTTTACCGTGTTACTCTTCTCTCTAATGCACGTTTAGATTTGTTTTCATTTCTGCCTCTTCTGCCTGTGCACAGTTCATCACATGGTGTAATGCAGTGTTGTCATTTGTTGATGAAACTCAGGGAAGTTAGATAACTTGGAACTGATAGTTCTGCTTATTCAGATACTGCAGGATGAGATTGCATTAAGGTAGGATCAGAATTGCTATTTTGCAGCCCGAATATACAGATACAGTAGAAACTTTCATCATTCCATCACCGTAGTGATATGGAGAGTCAGAGAGAATTGTGAGCCCTGCTGAATCAAACACATCCAATCCCGGACCAGGTTTTGTATGCATGTCTAGGTTATGTTGGGTGCATAACTGAGTCTGCAAATACCTATTAGGTACTGTAGTATGTCAACGCTTACACATGCCTGGCTACGTCTAAGGAGTCAACATAATCTAATGAATATATTCAATTTCACCATGAATTAATCTATGTTTCTCAATAGATTTTTTGGAAAATGCACTATACCACAATATATATGCTGATTGTGATATTAGAGCGTAAGTTAATAGTCCATTAGATTAACAAATGAAAATTTATATGCAACCGTTTTCATGAGTAAATAACCTTTTTGAGGTCATTTGTTTTACCAAAAATCATCAATTAATTAAAAAAATAAAATAGTCCAATTAATCAAAGATGAGGATAATCATTAGTCTTACTCATACGTAATGTAAAGTTACATTTACAGTACCAGTCAACACACTTTCCCATTCACTTGAATGTGCAAACCTTTGACCGATACTTGATTACATGAGGAAGATTTGTTTTTGTAATGGGTCACGTCCATAATTCGATGCCAGAGAGACAGAAAGAAACCAAAAGTTACTAACTGGAGCTAGAAGTATTGGCATTTACCTGTTTGAGCAGAGAAAAATAATCAAAGGTGTCGGGGAATGATGCCCACAGGCTCCACTGCTTGTCATGATCAAATCGCATCGCACCTTCTCTCTTATGTGCCATTTAACGTGTGTTCCTCGTGCATTTCAGCTGTCTCACAGTAGCATTAACTGCAAATAGATGCAAGAAGAAGAATTTCAGCGCATCATTTCTGCTTGGCTGCTGTGCTCTCAACTGACAATCTATTGAAGTCACAGGGTTTTACTGTGTCTGAGTTTGAGCAGGATAGAGCTAAATGGCGATGCAGTGGTGAGTTAAAAGGTTTTCTGAGGTGGAGTCTCACGTTTGGATGGAGGATTATTTTGTCCAGTGGTGTTAGGATTAACTAGCGCCATTAGAGCATATCAAACAACTGTGTGCATGCATGGCCTATATTACCCTGTACAGGGAATCGGAGAGCAGATGGTCTGCCATGGTTTGTAATGCTCTGTTCACTTAACCTGAGACCAGGGGCCTTGCATACCACCTAAACATATACATACACACACACACACACACACACACACACACACACACACACACACAAATGAAAGAAAGAGAAAGAGAGAGTGAAGCAGTTTTGGTTAGTCAACTGAGAGGGAGAGCAACAACAAACCCATGAGGTTTGAGTCCAGTGTTCTGTTTAATGCAACACACTTAATCAAGACAATCCCTCCCATCCCTACAGTATTAAATCATGTTGAAGTCTGAGAGTACCGAGAGGCAAGCCCAAACCACCATCGCAGAGTCAATTCCTCTGCCTGTTGCCATGGCTACCTACTCCCTAAGACAATGTTTGTTTAAAAACACATTGTTATACACTACCGTTCAAAAGTTTGGGGTCACATTGAAATGTCCTTATTTTTGAAGGAAAAGCACTGTACTTTTCAATGAAGATGACTTTAAACTAGTCTTAACTTTAAAGAAA
>JAVQJL010043091.1:0-12433 GCA_036024295.1 Nannoperca obscura
CCCCCGCCCCGCCGCCCCCCCCCCCCCCCCCCCCCCCCCCCCCCGCCCCCCCCCCCCCCCCCCCCCCGTCAAAAATGGAGCAGTTTGTAAGCTACTCATGCAAAAATATGAGAGGGCTCGGAGCAGAGCAAAGCAGCAACAGAATGACAAGTTCACTGACAGTAGCTACTAGTGCGTGAGAATGCACAGTAGCCTACATATGCCATTACAGTAAAAGCCTAGTTCAAGTGTGTCTGGACATATTGATGGCATAGGCTGCACTCGTTATAGCAAATCCAAGAGGTGTGTGTGTGTGTGTGTGTGTGTGAGAGAGAGAGACGTGTTAAAATAACCTGTGCCCCAATCGGGAGTTATTGCTAATTTTGTTTTGTTTTAAAATTCTCAACAGTTTTATTTTTAATATCCAATATTATGTAGGTAGCAATAGTAAGTAGCAATAGTAGAAGAAATGGCCAACATTGTATAAAATAGTAACATTTTTCACCTTCGCAAGCTACAACATTAAAATGTTGCATGTGAATGCATCTGTAATGATAATCCAATAATATAATTGACAATAAAGCGGCCATTCGGCTGCTTCATTAATACTCTGACTTTTGATACTGTAACTACATTTTTCTAGTATTACTACTTTTACTTAAGTATTTAACCTGAATGCTTCTTCCACCACTGCATAGGATAGGGACAACTTTATTGATCCCATGCACAGACACTGAAGTGCCACAACAGCACAGAAGGAGGACAAGAAAATATGCGTAGTAGGCTATAGATAAGTAACCTTAAAAATCTAGAAGACTATTATGATAATCAATTATATGCAATATTAGGCATGAAAAAACAAAGAATATAAGTTAAGAAATATTACATTCACATGTATCAAGGCTCTAAAATTTCACAAATATACATCAATCTTTGACGGGGAAAAACAAAGCTGTCTCATAGAAGTGAATGAATGAATACAGTGAGTATTCAAGATGTATTCGAAAATGTAATTTCTGAAACACTGGTAGCTATTGTTTATGCCATGAGCTCATTATTCCTATGTTTGGTCACATGCTGCTGGGGATCCCATAGCATTTTTAAATTTGATTGTACATTAAACCTCTGACCTTTCTCATAAGCCTGCTGTGAGTGGGCCAGAAGGTTATGGCAGGCATATGACGTAGCAAGCTCGAGATTTCAGGGAGAATCAGCTCAGCTGAAGGCACCGACTGATTGTCAGCTGACAGTGAAAAGATGGAAAATCTCAGCTGCTGATAGCAACTGTTTTCACACACACACACACACACACACACACAAAACCACAAAGATACACACAATCATTAAGTACTAGAAAAGATGTTGTTGAAAGACGTTTATTTGCTCATGGCATGATTTGGTTGTTGCTAATTCATTTTAGCTGCTAAATTAAATTGTCTCATATTAGACCTTTTAAAAAACACAGTGAGGTTTACCCGTTTTCTTAACATTATTTGTTATTACTGCTAAAATTACCAAATTATTCTGAAAAACCATAGATATTGTTGTTGAAAAAGTATTAAAAGTCAGCAAGTGTGTAAATACTCAGTTTGCTCTTTCTCTCTATTTTCAGTGTATTTATTTTCTCATCTTGATCTCTGTGACCTCTCCCAGATTTCCAATATGGCAGCACTCGCCGGTTGGTCACAGAAGAGTGCAACCTGACACTGACCATGAGCCACAGGGTGCACGAGGCTACAGAGTGACAGACGATCTGGGATGTATCCCACTGCCTGCCAGTCACTCAATAAGTGGCCTATTGTCCAGCGCTCTATTGTGCCTGTGTCACATGTATGCCAAACAAAGAGACAGAGAGGTAGGCTGCCCTGTGCGCCAGGAGGCTAGCATTACATTCATGGCCTGGATGCATAGAAATGAAGAGACAGCGTCTGGTGGTGAATGGACTTTGATATTTGAATGGAGACAGGAATGAAGAGTTTCAGTTCACAAACATTGATTATGCAGACTATGTACATGCTGATTGGTACTTAAAGTCCCTGTTGTGTTTCTTGTAGTGTCACTTTTATATTGTGTCCTGTGTGACTTGCCTTCACACCAAATGTGACGATAATGCTTCGGAATAACTCGCCAAATGATCCTGATTTGTGGTTCAGTAATAGGGTTGCTAGGTCACTGAAGTGCATGCTCATTTGCATACGCACAAGCATGTACTCGTTCCAGTCTTTACTCTCTCTCTCTCTCTCTTTCATCTGTGCATGTACTTACACGTTTACACCTACTCACTTTTACAGTGGGTTGATGAATGACCCTATGTAAGGAAAGCTCCAGGGTAGACTTTTTAGCAGTTCACAAATGGCTAACACAGGTAGGAAAAGTCAGCTATGCAGTTGCCTGTCTGCAAGAACCTTCATTTGATTGACTTTGATGAACCATTCAGAGTACAAAGATATTACAGACTGTAGTTGTGTGTGTGTGTGTGTGTGTGTGTGTGTGTGTGGTGCAGGGCCATGGCATGCTTGAGAGATAATAAAGAACTGCTCCCAAAGGAGGAGCAGATTCTTCAAGGGTTGGGTCACTCCCTAGAGATTTACCTGTGTTCTTTGTAGGAGGTGTGAACAGTGAGGGACAATAAAATGTGCAGGTGTGGCCTGTACAGGAAGAGCCACGAGAAGTGGATGTCTGTTTAAACCTGTATGACTTAGATTATATTGCTCATATTTTAAATGCCAATGCAGTTTTTTAACCGCAGTGATTAAAAAGCTATCTTCTGGGCAAAGGGTGCCAAATTAAATGTTAGAAACTGTACATGACAAGATATATTGTCACTGTCCAACCTATTGTGAAATACTGTATGTTCTGGTCAAAAAAGCTTTTAACCCTTACTCACCAATAAACTAAGAAAGAACTCTATCCTGCCCAAGACATTCAACTAAATTGGAGACCTCCACTTAACTGACAAGTATACACAAACAAGGGATTTGACACTTCACCTGGGATATGAATAAATAACACACTGAACTTAAAACACGCACTAAGGTAGATGAATAATTAATCTTGACCAACCTTTGGAAGCAACTCTTAAGGGATTTCCAAAGATTTTAATGGTAATGGACATCTCTGCTTTACTGGACAGCAGAGTAGCACAGTGTTTGAAGTGCATGCCACTTAACATAGTACACGTAGTTCAGCTATTGTCATGAGCACCAGCTCTCTAGGCATTTACATGACAGCCTTTTCTTCAATTGTATGTGAATTTTATCATTTACCTACCACCAGTCGGTGTGAAAATATAAGCAGGGGAAAGAGTAGGCCACTGCATCAACATGTCAGCCCTTCACATTCTCTGCAAAATCCAATAAAGACTTTGTCAGTAGAAGAACGCTCATCCTGTACGCTTTGAAAGCAGCTGTCACTTCAGATTTCAAGGCCACAGTTTCTACTGGAGTTCTCTCTGTGCACAGGGGATAGTGTGTTTAACAGCTGCTCACTGCTCCCCCTTTTGCTCAAATGTGGAAGTGTTTACAAGATACCAGACAGCATCATATCAAACTCTATGTAAGGAGAATAAGTGTTTCACTTTATACTTCTATACTTTTATACTGTATAGCAATATCATCTTAGGAAAATGAATGTTATATCTACTGCTTTACTGTTAAACACACAAGAGGATCACCTTCGAAATGCTTTTCTTTTGTAAGTAATAGATTATAATAGTGGTTCCCAACCTTTGTTGTCAGATGTTCATTGACACTGGCATTTATTTCAACCATTTGTCTATTAGTATTACCTAACTTTTTCAAATTATATTATTATATCTACTAATTTATATGCATCCATACATTAGCTAGCTATCTAGTTTAAATATTCATTTATCTCTTTTAGATCTGTATTATAACCATTATTCCGTTCCTTTTAGTTAACATTATGAACTGTTGGGACTGATAGTATTATTTATATATTTTACCTGTCAACAAGCACAAACATTTCTGTATGCATGTGTATATTGTGTAATCTAGTCAAAACATTGCATTGAATTCATTATCTTGGCTTCCAATTCATTCCCCTCATTATTTTATAGTGTGTGCTGTAGCAATGACAGATTCACTTCAGCCACATGATATCTTTATTGAATTCTAGACCTAAAAAACTGAAATCCAGCTTCTGCAACATCTTGATCAGTATGTAACAATCACAAGCTCACTAATATACCATCATTTTCACAGCACCTCTCCAAAAACCAAATTACACAGGCTTAAAGTTGCCCTTGCAAGTGTAATCCTACAGTGAATGCCTGCTATCGGCTAACCTGTTCTCACACACCTTCCCTATTCTGCGACAAGGGAGAATGAAGCAGGAAGGATTAGGATGCAAAGAGAGTTCCCTAATCTGTGTATTAACAGCAGCCAATTGAATCAGGCTGTCTTGGGCAGGCAGATTTTGGGAAGTAATCTGGTGGGCCTTAATGTGATCTGTGTAAAAAGTCCAGACCTAATTGGAATGGAGAAACATATACTCAGATTGCTCAGTCAATTATGTATATTCTCAAACATAAATACACGTGTCTCTTCTTATTCCAAACACACAAACCCACACACCAGCATGCACACAGTATTTCTGCTCTTGCTCATGCATGCACACAGAGAAATCTGACGTCTGAATGTTGCAGCAGATCAGAAATGGCATTACATTTTGCTGTTGTTGAAACATTAAGGAGGGTGAAAAGAGAGGCACAGAGCAGAGAGGAGTGTGTGTGTAACAGCTGAGTTCCCTCTGTATGAAAAAATAATTGGCTCTTAGTTCTGGACCAAGAACTTATTACTAGACTGCTGCCTTTGTAGATGAGACTGCAATATTGCAGGCACACCGGATGTTTTTCTACTCTGAACTGTTGTTTTTAGCCTTTGCACTCCCTGTTCAAACTGCAAGTCATTTTGGTGGTAAAATTTAATTACACTTTCACCTTCATTGTAATTATTGTCTGTGTTCAGCCCTCCCTTCCGCAAAATCAAAACACCAGCCCCTCATGTATCATAAATGAGCAAGGTTCCTCAGCCATCTTTTCTGACTTAATAAGGGTAGAAAGAAAAGTCTGTTAAGCTGAGCCACTCTCCTCCTACTAACCAGTGACTTTAATTATTGACCAGGCGATGGAGGCTCTCCAAGACACTTTTGTACACACACAAACACACACACACACACACACACACACATACAAACAGTAGTGAGTGATATCAGGACAGGCTTTTACAGTACACAGTCCCCAACATGGGGGTCAGCGAGGAGTCAGCTGGATAATAGATGAGCATGAAAGAGGCAGCCAACAACTCTAAAGCACTCGCCTTACACCCTGCCTGCCTGCCCGGGTGCCTGATTTTCCTTTTTGTGTGTGACAGTATGACTGTGTTGGAGGGACAGAGAGAGAAACTGCCGTTCTGAGGAGCCACACAACACAAGTGAGAAGGAGAATGGAAGAAACAATGTAGGAAAGTAGAGCAGAATGTCCCTTTGATCTATTGTGAATGTGGCGTGAGGGTGCATGGCCAAGAATCCCTTTCGTTTTAGCTCAACATTATGTTAAACTGGGTTTGTCCCAGTTGTTTCAAACATAGAAACTGCTAAGGAGACTGGTATTCAAGTAGATAGATTCTTTATTGACCCCGAGGGAAATTTAGGCACCCAGTAGCTTAACACAAAAGGTATTATTCTAGAAACAATTAGTTGATTAATCCATTAGTCAGTTGAAATTACTGAAAATAATAATAAATTCATTCTTTAAAAGAATATTTAGACATTTTGAGAAATACACTTTTTTTTTGCCATGATAAATAAGAACATACCACTCTATACAATGTCTGTATGGTAAATATGAAGCTAGTGCCTTCAGCTGATTAGCATAGCTTAGCATAATGACTGGAAATCGGGGGAAACAGCTAGCCTGGCTCTGTCCAAAGGTTACAAAATGTTAATTTTTAAAATGTTTTATTATTATCTTATAAAGGGAAACATGCCCAAATCTTCTCAAATTCCTATAAACTGTAAATTGAATATATTTGGATTTTGGGATGTTGGCCAGACAAAACACCTAATTCAAAGATATGACCCTGTGCACTGGAATGGTAATATCTTTAAATTCTGACATTTCTGTGTTTTTGACATTTTTCTAACAAATAATCAACCGATTCATCGATAAAGAAAACAATCTTCAGTTGGAACCCTATATTGTTGCAAATGTTGTTAGAGGACAAGTGAAGCTGGGGGACAGCAGACCGGTACAAATTCCCTTACCACATGCATTGATTACAGTGCATTGTAGTCATGGATCACTAGTGCTTCAGTGGTTTCACCCTTTGACCGCCATCATTAGCACCTTTCGCTGTCGCACCTCTGTGTCCGCATTGCCCTCGTGCCACCTCTCTCTATCTTTCCCTTTCTTTTCCTCCCTATTGCTCCACATTCACCTTTATGTTGCAGTTCATTGTGCTTCTTCACCTTCACCTCTCTCAGAGATATATGTTGCTATTCCACTTGAAGTCTAGAGTACCAGGCCTTTTACTCGAGTGGTACTTGATGAACAGACAGGCCTACAGTGTTTTTGTGAGGATCAATTTGAGGATCAAAACGTAAGGTTTGTTTAGTCTCTTTCACATTAAGAGAGGAATAACACACACTATCAACTTGAAGGACAAAATAAAATCAAAACAAAGAATCCATTAAAGTACAGGGCTTACAATATTATCACTGTGTTGATGTAAAGAAAGTGAAGATCATTTAGTTCAGGCAACATAATACACACTTATGGTGTAATAGTCAGCATAAATAGTTTGGAAAGTATACTTCACTGTATTCATGAGAACCTGTACTCTAAATATGTCCGTTAGCTTAGCTTAGCTTAGCATGAAGACTGGAAACAGGAGCTAGCCTGGCTTTGTTTAAAGGTAACAAAATCCACCTGCCAGCCCCTCTAAAGCTTACTCCTTAAAGCATTTCTTTTCAGCTTAAAAGAGATAAACAAAAAGAGTTAGGTGAAAAGTATTGATCTGCTCATCCAACTCCTGGCAAAAAGTGAATGAGGATATTTCCCAAAATGTCAAACTACCCCTAAAAACGACGGTCTCTTTCTGCACTATTAATATTATTTCTTTCATTTCCTCTAACTTTCCTTATCAAATCTTTCCAGTTATGTTCTCTCATGTGAACATTGCGCTGCAGTCTGGGCAGGTTTTAAAGTGCTTCTGCTCTTCCACCTCCCCAGCTTTATGAGTACATTCAGTGCAATGCATTCAAGTGTACAAGAACCTTACAAGTAGTAGTGGTCTAATTTAATAATAAGACCTGACGAAGTGAAATGCAAATGCCCGTCTGTGAGGCAAAAAGGAAAGGAAAAAAAGCCACTTCATCTGCTATCTAATCTCCCTCGCCCTTTCATTTTACCACCAAAGTTATCTGACTGCTGTGCTCTTCAAGTGCAATCGGACATGAAAATCCGGCAGGCCGGATCGTCTAGACGCTCGATTTCAAAAGCCTTTTAAAAACTTGAATCAATAAAATTGCTGTCTCATCAACGCACTGCTTCCCTGGACGCCGAGCCACAAGAGGCCTGATAACACCGTGCTTGTACAAACTCAGCAACACCATCAATTAATTACTTTATCGATGTCTCTCTGCGTGTGCAGTTGCTGTCATAAGTGGAGAAGAGCTCTCTCAGTGAGGCAGAGCCCCAGTGTAAAGTTGCTGACTGTGTTCTCACTGTTTGTTTATGTAGGATGACAGTGAACCTTCGTGTTTGCATGTGATTATGAGTGCTTATGTGTTGTCTGTGCAAGGGGCAGTGTGGAATTTTGTTGTACAGTAAATGTGGGAAAATGTTTCCACCTGCTTTTGGTCTGGCAATCATTTACTTGGTCATTTGAGTGCAAAATGTCAAAAGACAATTAACATAACATAACAATTAACCAGAGACAGAGACATATTATGACAGCGAAGTTAGACCATTACCTCTCAGTCAAAAATAGAAACACAGAGACGCACAGCCATGATGGCAAAAGTATACATTTACCATTTTGCCACATTCAATTTCACATAAACTCGCCTGATTGTTAATCACAAGCATTAGCGCCTCATTGTTTGTATGGTCACTCTATGTCAACATCACATTCCCAGTCAATCTCTCATTTCAGCTGAAATCAAGTCAGACAAGAATGGTATTCCACTGGCAGGCTTTCCCCCCACCGCCTGATTTTGCATCAGCTGATGATCACCCTCATATGTTCATTGTAACTTGTCATTGTGAGGATTTTAGCCCTTGATGAATGGATTAATGAAATATAAACGATATCCTCATATTCATATCACACATAATTCATAGACACACACACACACACACACAAGACATTTGTGGATTAATATTGATTCAAATACAGATGTTAAAGAGATATTAAAAAGGAAGTGCTTCAGAGAATTTGAAAGGATTCAAATGTTAGCTGTTTTGGCAGTGCTTTCTGACTGCTCTCTTTTTCTAATCAAACATCCTTTAATCTCTATTTATAGACCACTTCCTCTTTAGTTTCTTAGTTCTCAGGATTTTCAATTATGCAGACTCTTTTAAGTATACTTGCTGGAATTGCATAACACATCTCAGTCCTGACCATGGATCATTAGCTGGTTTCCATCAGTGGTTTCAAGCTTTATTTGGGATAAGGCACAAACTACTGAGCATACTTTGTCCTATAAATGCCCCCCCCTAACTTGACACAAGCTCACACTCACTGGCTCTCCAAATAGCACTGCGTATTTGAGTCATGTATTATAGCTGATGGTTTCCTCTTGTGTGTATGTGTGTGTGTTTGCTGGGGCATGCTAGATGACACATTTACAGTGAAACAGGAAGGGTTTTTCCAAATACTATAAATATATTTTTCAGTGTCCCTTAAACATAGCTGAATGATTACATGTACACAACGGAGACAAAGACACATTTCATCACATTCTCATACATGTCAGTACATACTCAACGTCCTCCTTATACATCAGCTGACTATGAAAAGATGTACCAAGTTATAGATTGTGAAGTCTGCTTTTCGTGTTGCAAAAGATACGTCCTGAAAGGAATGACAAGAAACAAAGGAGAAAAAAAAAAGCCAAAACTCTGGGTGATGGAGGACAGGACATACAGTGAGACTAACAAACCAAAGGGAATTATTGTAACATGAAGGAAAAGCTAGACTGCTGTGCAAAAGGCAAACGTGAAATGACAGAATATTTAATATTTAAAGGAATATTTAAAAGCGTTTATTAAGAGCCAAGTTAATTTAGATGGAAATGCTCAGCTCTTCCATCAAGGACAACCAAAACACATATTTTTTTCATTATTACTATTCACAGCAGCATGGCTTTATTGGCATCTCGCATCCTTAGTGTTACTACTAGTGTTGCTTATATATGTTCTCTATACAGACCTCTTTTAAAAAGGGTTCTACCTGTTTGCCTACTTTAATTGCTACCTAAATTAGATTTAGCATATTATCCTGTGAAGTAGGATAATGTTTCTTGATATGAGCACAACGTGCAGTTATGCATGCGTGCATGTGTTATGTCTGCGTGTTTATGAGTGTGCTTGCTTTCCATTCTATTAATAGCAGACCTCCGGTAGCCGGCCCTGCATTAACACATATTGTCAGTCATCAGGCCAGATTATGATCCATCAGGGTGATGCTCTGCCATCTGGAAAGGGGTTTCTCAGATCTCCTCCACACACACTCACAGGCATGAAAGCACACCATACATGATCACTATATACTTTACATTATATTGTGTATTTCAACCTGTATGTATATATTTTCTGAGCAAAATATTTCAGTGGATGGAGTGACAGTTGTCAGTTGTAGGTGAGTAAAATGACACATTTTTACTCAAACTCCCTCCCTCCGTTGTCCCCATTCATTCTTTTCCCTTTTTATTCTGGTTCTCTCCTGTCACCTGCCACCTCCACAAACCACTAAATACGCAGACAATCACACGAATAAATGCTGCCTACTGACACACACGTCTACACATATGGACATACAGTATGAATACACCAGCAGCCTCTCAGGGATTTTCTCACATATGTGATGTGAGTCTATAGGACATACAGAACAGACTTCTGCCAGGAGGAACCCGTTGATGGTTCTGAAGAAGCCACTGTCAGAGCCTGGACACTGAAACGTCTGTGTCAAGTATGTCATGTGCTGCCATGCATCAACACAGCCTCAAGAGGATACAAATGCTCTGTGGAGTTAGTGTCCTGAGGGATTAAATGCACGACTTAGTACTGTATGTTAAGTATGTTGATTAATTACACACACACACATACACACACACACACACGCACGCACTGCAAACCCTTAGGCATACTTGAACTCTTCAAACACAAAAATTAAAATACTATTTGTGCTCCTGCAGTACATTTCTGAACTGGCCCACTCCTTGAATGTTTTCCCCGTCTAACTCTGTCCATGTTTGTATGACTTAATTAAGATAAATGTTTGTTATAATTGTTCACAAGTCTGTGTGGGGACAAGTTGTACAAGAGTGTACAAAATAATATGTTGTGAGTGTGAAGAGGGAGAGGCACAGAGGGTGGGGTGAATTTATGGATGTTAGGCAACGTAGAACAGCTGACTTTACTGCTTTGTACACACACAAACACACACACACACACATTAACTCACTGCACAATAAGACTACTGCTCTGTCATCGAGTGCTTACCACTTCCTCCTCCTCTTTACTCGTCTCCTCCCTCTATCCGCATATAGTATAGTACTACATGCTCTAGTTGACAGCTCATGCCGAGCCAGCACATTCCACATTATTACTACTTCAGATGTTTGTGGCCCAGAAGCGTACCGATTGGCTGTGCTGCCTCAGACACTGAGGCTATTGAGAACCAATGAACAGCCTGCTCTGGGGATCCAGAAGAGCGATGGTAAATTCAAAGGGAACTCCCTCTGCTGGGTAATACGGAGAACGGCTGGCTTTGTCTAAATCCAGAAACAACCGTCTGTTAATGAAATTCACTTTAAAATTCACTTCACATGGGAGGCTGCATTTGTGTCCTAACATTTACTTTCCTTGGCTCCAGCTATCCTCCTCTCCTTCAACTCCAACACTTTACTATTAGCCAATGTTTTGCACAAATCGTCCTCCTTGTTCTCACAGTTACCTTCCGGTCTGTCTGTCAGTCGGAGAGTTGTCCTGCAGCTCAGCCTGCTGCCGCCACACACACATGCTGGAGTAGACACAGGAATGCTAATTGAGGTGAGCTTTGCAGCACAAATGTACACACTGGGATGGGCTTCATTATATGATGACAGCTTCTCATTATTAGAACACACATATGCAGATGCACAAATACCTCGGGTTCAAGCACAAAGACCTGTTGCCGTTTCTCTACAGCCGGCTGCTTTACCCACTGCAGTGGGGTTAAGCAGCCGGCTTAACCCAGAGCATTTAAAGGCCTGGAATGAGTTTCTGTGAGGTATTTGAGGGTGGAGCATCCCTCTAAAAAAATCCCCATGAAATATCTATCTATTGAGTCAGATGGAAAGTCCAGTTGTAAAAGGTGAGTCACTAATGTGTATCTGTGTGTGTGAATATGTGTGTGTGTGTGTGTGTGTGTGTAGGCTTGTATAAGCCTCACTCAGTTTACTTTCAGTCAAAATTAAATGATACACAGGGGAAATGCGATTGAAGTTTGTACTGACACGAAAAATATCAGATTTTTCCAGTTTGTGGTCGCTATTTTTTATATTAACAGTGAGTCAAATTACTATGTTTAAAGTTAAAGGTGTCACCACGACCCCAAAGAAAATGATTACCTGGCTCTGCAGCTCTCCTCGGCTCTATGGAGTGTTTCAGCCTCTTTTAGCTCATTGTTTTGGTTTCACAGCCTGAAACTTTACTGTGTTGGTTCACTCTCAGCACTCTCCTCAATATCGTTTCCGGACATAGTCGGACTACTTTTAAGAAAAGGCTATGATAAACCCACTCTATTTGCTCAGCACCAAACAGCAGCGACTGCGACTTTTAGTGACTAGTTTGTGAATATATTTAGCAGTTAAAGAGCTATTTCAGCTATTTCCCCCAGGAGGTGATCGAGACCAATGGCCAGAGACATGACTCCAAATGAACGCTGATTTTTCTCTATAGGTGCTGGACGTGTAAATAAGCAACTGTTTGCTAACAAGTTTGCTGCATCGAGTGGCCAGATAACAAGTTAATGCAGCTTTAATTTTCATATAAAACAAGATTCCTCTTCAAAAGAAATTGGTCAAAAGTTTACATACCTTCAGTGCTCCAGAATCAGAATCAGAATCAGAATCAGAATGGTTTATTGCCAAGTATGAATTCACATACAAGGAATTTGTTTTGGTGCGTGGGTGCCAACAATAGCAATATATACATATACAGAAAAAT
>JAVQJL010043094.1:0-25998 GCA_036024295.1 Nannoperca obscura
GGGTGCTGAGTGTACATTAATGAGAAATAAAATGAACTTTTTCGATTTTAGCAAATGGCTGCAATAAAACAAAGAGTGGAAAATTTAAAGGGGTCTGAATACTTTCCGTACCCACTGTAATTAACTTGAATTCTTAAAAAAGTTGAATGGTGTCTTTCTTTGACTTAGTCCTTCTCAATGAAAAGAGCAAATCAAGGTCTTCTGGCCAAGGAAGAAAAACTTCAAAGTTGAATTGAATAGAAATATTATATTAATTAGATTACACAGAATAACTGGAGAAACAAGGAACAATCAGCTGGGATGTTGATAGAGCCTGTCAGAAATATTGTTTGTTAGAAGCTGAAACCTTTGACTAATTATTGCCGTTCATACATATTAATGGAACTCAATTGTCATTTCATACATTTCATATTACTTCACACAACAACATAAAAGTCAAGGCAACATAATTATCTATTACAACAACTATGGTGTTGTCATGATGGTTACGGTAGCAGTCTTGTGGTGTATACAAAAAAAACGTCACATTGTACTTTGAGATCTTCTGATGATTAACTGAAAAAGATTAGGATACTATTGTGCTCTAACAGAGTAAAGCCTTAGTATGCATTAGTTTTACCATTGCTTTTACTGAGTTATGTGACATGCCCACTTACAAGTTGCAGACATTTTCTGAAACACAACACACATTTGTAAGCTTTTGTAAAACACACTCTTCTTTAAACACAAAGAAGACTGAATTTATATGTCTTCAGAGGATGAAAAGAGGATTGAAGTTTAGTTTTTATTACCAATGGTTATCATCCACTCTGTCACTGTACGGCTTGGTGTGTGTGTGTGTGTGTGTAAGGTAGTGTTTTGCTAATAAAAAAAAAACTTAAAATATGTTCTACAACAACCAAACTGTGACTAATTCTTATCTTGAGACTGAATACCCAAAATAAAACACGAGGTAGAATGCATTGAGACTTAAAAGACACACCAAAGTGATGACAACTGAAATCATCATGCTCATTTAAAACATTCTTGATATAAAGGCTTTAGTTTTTTATCATCTGATGTCTTTTCCCAGTGTCCCCCTCATTAACGTGGTTAACGTGAGTGGATAGTGGGTAAAACAACAACAAGCCCTTGCAGAAAAGAGGCGGATGTTTGGATTTACTTTACTTACAGTATATAATGCTGTGGAGAGAAAAAGTGAGTGTGTCATGGTGTTGAGTGTGTGAGCGTGTGTGTGCATGCATTATGCTTGCTACATGTTGTCAATGGAGGTTCTATGAACCGTGTCATGTAGAACAGCTGGGCCCGACTGACCCTCTATTACTGCCCTTCACCTCATTAGTCCATCCATTTCCTTACTCTCACTCTGCTTCTTTCCCTACCTTTGGCTGTAGACATGAAAAGCTCTTAATATTTATGCTTATTTTTACCCTCTATATCCTTGAAGAAAACACTGACCACTGCATAGCAATAGCAGTGTCAAATTAACATCTGTATTCTTTGTCTCAATGCCAGTGCACATACTGTGTGTGAAGCATTTTCCTGTATATTCTCTAGTTTATTTTCTCAAAAGGAGTAAAAAACAAAAAAAGGAAATATAAATAAAACAAAACACTAAGCAGGTTTCAATATTAAAAAAATAGACAGGGCTTACGTTACACATTAATTCAAAAGAGTTACATGATGGTGCTAAAAAAGTATTCTGGTATAAGGTGGTACAATCTATATGAATGTTTTTTTTTGTGTAGCATTGTCAAAAGTCATAGGCTCACTCCTTACAAATTAGAATACTGGCATTAAGTAAAACACCAACCACTCTGGATTACTAAAATACCCTTCTTCCTATATGTGACACTGATGCATGTGCATGAGCCAGAGATGTTTACCTCAGATACAAGTAGCCGAACAGAAAATATCAAAAGTAAGATGACCAGTAGGTAAATAGTAGGTGTAAGGCCTTCAAGATAAAACATGTACAGCAGTGACATCCAAAGATATGAACAAAGATATGAACAAAAATACACAAACTACTCAGACGTGCACAAAAATCATAAAGTCTGGTTCACAACCAGGCATTTATTCAAATGCAGGGAATTAAACCTCTTTACATCTGAAGCCCTGCTGTGCCATTAAAAACACCTCTGGGCAATGTTCGCCATCCCTTAATGCTGTGATCGGCAGGCTCCCGCAAAGCATGATGCATGAACCCATTTAAATTAACAAAGGAATGGGTTCGCTTCTAATCTCACTGCACTTCACAGTGCTGCCGCCGCTTGGATGAGCAATATATCATAGCACATGCACATACACACACAGGCATGCACAAACAAATGCCCTTGAGCACTGCACACCACAAGTCTGACTGTACACTCCATTTAGAAGGAGAGTACCAAATAATTTGCAACCACTGTATTATGGTATGTATATATATATACACACACACACACACACACACACACACACACACACACACACACACACACACACACACACACACACACGCAACACACACAAGCACAGTCCGGTGGATTGTGATCTTCCTGCTCTCCCCACAAAGCTGATTGACGGGCTGCTATAGGAGCCATCTGCGCCCACTCACAGTGTGTAAGATCTTGGACATCTGTGTCTACATAAAAGAGGTGATTGATGGAAGGGGAGATGGAGGAAGTGGTGTGTCAGCCATGTCTGTGTATCGAGTACCAGTGGGGTGGTTGAGGACCGTGAGAGGGAGTGGTTGTCACCTAATAAAGACGGTTGCAGCTCATCTGCATCAGTTGGATTTCAGTTTGAGGCTAAGAAAAAGGAGTGGGTGTGTGTGGGCATGAATGGAGGTCTGTGGATGAGTGTTTGTGTGACAATTTGTAGTGTACCACAGATGGGTTGAGTGTGTGCGTGTGGGTTTCAGCGTGTGTGTAGGTATCTTTTTTTCTACACTGGCCATTCCACGCACAGCAACATCCAGGCATTCACATTCATACACACTTGGAAGTCTGCTACCACAGGGAAGCAATGCTATAATACTAAAGTGATGATGAGAAGAAATTGAATATAAAATTGTATTAAATTAAAGTTAAGAAGTGTCGTCGGAGCCATGACGTTATCATGTGGTAGCCAATCAGACAGCCCCTTATTCTCAGTTTAGCAATTAGACATGACATTGCAGGGTCAGGAAATGAGTTATAGGAGGGCGATGTTCAGTCGCTAGAGGAGGTCCTCTAATGTTTCAACTATGAAGTAATGGAAAAAGAAATGGATGTGGCAGAAAGCCAGCGTAGGCATACAAATTGGAATGAAATAGAAAGATAAATAGATTAAGGATAAAGAAAGAAAAGAAAAGCGAAGAAAAGAATAGCAGATATTGGGACACAAGGACAAACAGTCAATAGCAACAACAATATCTTCTGCATGTTTCCACTTAGGAGAGGTTTTTTTCAATTCCTTTTCACCGCCATCTTGGCTTGATGTGTGACAACCTGTTTTACTGTAACATCTGAAAGTGAGAGCCTGGGGCCGAACCCAGGAACCGGGAATGTGGTCCAAAATGGCAGCCTCTGAGGCCCGTCACAAAAGGTTTCCCCCAGATGGAGCAGAGAAGAAAAACACACGCGCATATTTCAACACGTGGCGATCTCTGACAAAGACACGGAGGCCTGCACACACAAATATACACAGAGAGGCT
This sequence comes from Nannoperca obscura, assembly GCA_036024295.1. NCBI lineage: Eukaryota > Metazoa > Chordata > Actinopteri > Centrarchiformes > Percichthyidae > Nannoperca > Nannoperca obscura. The sequence continues at coordinate 3,680 of JAVQJL010043094.1, forward strand.
TTATCTGACTTGGGATCTGACTGTGGTTTGGAGAACTGGAGGGACTGGGCGTGAGCACCTAATGACCTCCTACCTAAACATGGACGTGCTCTTTTGGAAATGAGAGCATGGGAAGATACAGCACATCTCATACAAAATATAGTAACGAAGCAAAAGACAAGCATACACACATTCAGTGAACATATACATACATATATAGAATAGCACAAACACACACACACACACACACACACACATACACACACAGAGGCAAAGCAGGTTCAACTTGAATTTACTGCCCTCTGCTTTTAAAATGCAAACAAGTACACACCCTTAAACTGACATGCATATTATTTTCATATTGACCTAAATGTTTACAACGCATAAATTCTCCCTGAACACACACGCACACACACACACGTACGCACACACACACACACATACTTCTTCCCAGACTAAGTTGTAATCCAATCAGTATTTCTGCTTATGCAGCATGAACTAGTGGAACAGTGAGCGCACTCAGCAGCTTCCACCTCTAACGCACTCCCTGGTCCCGGACCCCTTAACACACACACACACACACACACACACACAACCTGGATAAACACATATACACAGAAACATTAAAACACACCTCTTCTCATGTATGTGTGTGCTTATACTAGCCATTGGATACATTTAAACATGTGTGCGTATACATTCCACTCACTTCACACACACACACACACACACACACGCACACACACAGGACTACACACACTTTGTTCAGCCTGCGCTCCCCACTTTTATCCCCCTTTCTCTTGTTACACACATCCTCTGTCTGCTCTCTTTCACTCGCACGTTCTGTCTTTTAAGCAGTAAAGTACACACATACAGGCACAATGGTCAATGCAAACAGCCAAAGACATGCATGCAAACATATGCACTGCACATACCCCCCCCCCCCACACACACACACACAGATGCAAATATGTAGACACTGCATGCACACAAAGAAATGCTGAAATCAATGCCCTGGCTCACTTTGGGGTTAAGTATTAATTGAGAGATGGAAGTTTTGAGTTTATTATATGTTTTATATATATATGATAATCTACATATTTAAATACTGTATATGTACTAATGACACTGAGGTTAAATCTTTTCTTTTGCATATTCACTCCATGCACAAACACACACACTGTACATTCAAGGACAACCCTTGAAACAGACAAATACAGGTAATTCATTCAAATAAATTATCATTTGTCCCTCTGCCATACTCCATTATGGAAAATAACCTGGCTCTTGTCTTAAAAGCACCGTGGGGGAAGAAAAATCTACATTCAAAATTCAAGTGCAATTGTCTGTGGAGTACTCTTCACTCCCCCATTCTCCAAAGAGGCAGGCGTTTTAGACGCCTACATGCCACGCAATAGCAGAATAATGAAACCACATGAAAGAAAGGCGACAGGGCATTAAATTATGTTTGTCTGAATGTGTGTATGTGCCGCTGTATGCGTGTGTGTTTGAGTGGCATGAAACATAAAAACCTGACAGAGGAAAACACTTGACTGACATTCAACAGATGGGTAATATTCCATTAAATGAATGCAACACTTTTCAAGTGTTTCTCTTGCTCATATATACAGTGAAGTATCAACAAGAGGAGTGGGTTTTTTTCGATATGTAAAAAAATAAAGTGTTTGAATGAAAAATGTTACTTGTTAATTTCCTGTTGTTGACACAGCTTTGTTTTTCTTCTGCTGTTGGCAGAAGGTTCGTGTTTTAGACTCAATAGGTGTGTTTCCGTGGTTCATGTAAAGAGTAAGTCTGTGTCTGTCTGTGTATTACTAAAGAACTACTCCATTGACAGGCAGGGAAAAGAAAAGACAGTTTGAAAAGAAAATGGCAGCTCAAAAGGAAACTGGCGCAGAGAATTACACATGTTTATCTTGTAAATACAGGGCTAGCTTCAGAAAACCAAAAGACACACAGTACAGTAATATCTCCAGCGGTTTGGTTTGGCATGTCAGTCTCTCTCTGTCTTTCCCAACCCTGCGTCCGAATGCTTTCTTTTTTCTCTGTGTGCGGTGCGGTGTACGTTTTGCTGCTCTCATGATGGCCTCAACCGCAAAACACAGGTGTCAGAAAAAAAGACGAGACAGCCGCCTCGTGAAAATTTGCTGAGAGCTTTGCTTAACAAAGTGTTCAAATATTATCCTAAGCTCAAGGATATCCACACATGCCTCAAAAGTTCACCTCCCCTCTCTTTCTCTCTCTCTCTATTTCTAAGCACAGTAGCAGGTGTGGGTTGGTTTCCATGGTGACCGCCTGTATAACACAACCTGGGCCATTGGATTTTTCATTCAGGTGCAGTTGAGAGTCAGCTCTGACAGGAAATGTGCTACCTTACACACAGTGCCGTGAATGTACGAAGAGCTCCCATGTGGGATTTAATCCAAAAGAACGGAGTGTGTGTGCATGAGCAAAGTGTGTGTCGACTGATTATTCATTACAAACACACTAAATATGTGAGAAGTTTGATGTTGAAGCCAAAGTGTTATTGCTTTGCAGAAAGAATGAGTGTGTTTGCTTTTATTCCAGTAATGCAAAATACTGTTTCACTAGAAATAGAAACTTAATTTTCTATTTTTTAACCAAAGTGACTCATAGCCATAATTCATAGTCAAGAACTGTATCTTATGGGACATTTTGATTACCATATTATGTCCCGTGAATATGAGTATGTTTGACCATAGGATATGTATCAGAGGCACTAACAAGGAAAACGTGACCACATCCTAAACCACATAGAATCTATATGAGTAGCCTAAGTATGTGTTGAATTTCACCATACAGCACCATTCATCTCTCTCAACCCAAATGCTAGACTTCCTCGTCACCACACGACATTCCTGTTTTCCCGAGAGAGAGAGAGAGAGAGTGAGAGAAAGAGAGAGAATAGCACAGAATACTCGAAGGGTTGACAGCGGTAGCAGAGAAAGCTACACACTGAAGGATACAGTTGAGACAAAAAATAGAAATGAAGGATAATGACAGCAAACTAAGGCAGAAACATGAGAGCAGAAGAGAGGAAATGCACACATGTAACAAAAGCGGTTGAATATGGAACCATTTCATTAGCGTGTGTCTCCTCCTGTCATTGGACGGCTGGACCACAGAGAGCGGTTTTCCACCAGCGCTGTGACCACAGACGGCTACAGTCCTGGCCATGCCTACCGCAGAAAGCCCACTCACACACCACTAAATGCTCACGGTATAAGCAGGCTGCTCAGCCTCTCTGGTTCTTATTACTTTAAAGAAAAATACACACAGACACGGACACACTTGTAAATATATGCATTCGCCTTTATATGCAAATACAAAATAAATATCTGAATATCTGCAAACAGGCAAAATGTGCCATGTGTATCCACACACACACACACACACACACACACACACACAAATCACAATATCACTCCTCTGCAAAGCTGTGCAGAGAGAGGGAGATAGTGCTATCGCGAGGCAATTTGATGGATGGACTTTGAGAGGAACCAGGCTGTGGTTAGCGTGGTCATGTCTGGAGCCACTGCCTGTTAGTGCAGCCTCACAGCTGTACAGTGTAGCTGAATGTCAGCTCTGCCATTTTATTAGAAATTAATGAGGCAAGGCTACAGATCTGAACGTGTCCCAGGCAAACTGTGACAGCAAACACATTGATGCGACGGAGACGCTCGAACCGAAATCCACAGGCACAGATGCACATTCCAGCTCTGCACACCATTATTTAAGGATCTCGTGTAACAAAATGAGGTTTCATGTAATAAATAAATACAGTGTCTGCATTTTAGCTAAATGGATTTGCTTTGGAAAATAAGAATCAATAAAATCCAAAGTACTAAAATGGTGTAACGTCAAAATTATATTTGTCATTTTCCAACGTGGGAATGTAAAATATGACATTTGAGCAAAAGTGTTTTCAAAATCTTCCTCATTATATCTCATGCTGCTTCTGACATTTATGACAGAAAGAAAGAAATAACAAGTTGGGGGAAAGAAAGAAAACGATTACTCCACAGCAAATTTAGTCCTAAATTACTGAGATTTTAAGGGACTGGTATTCAAGTTGGCCTTGGATTTTGACATTAAAAACAAGTGCATGAGTGCATGAGTGGTGCAGAGTCTATAATTATTATAAATCACTGCACATTCTTAGTGACACCAGTCTTGTGCACAAAATCATTACATTCTGCTTTCTTTATTTGTTTAACGTTTCTGTCAGTCCGCCTCTCCCCTTTCTTCATCTTTGTGTTCGTCTGTTGTCCGTCGTTCTTTCAGTCCGTCTGTCTGCAGAAATGTCCCCCTCATTTGTAACACGACTCCGTTCACATTAAATGGTGCACCCTTTCTCCATCTGACTGACAAGACTTAGCAGGTGGCGGAACCCATTCATACCCATTCGGTTCAGCAATCTGCACCACGCTGTAACCCAAGCCTAAATCCCAAACACAGATGGAAAGGCGCAGGATATTTCTCCGGTTTGCACGTCCATGCAATTGCTGTGTGAAATTGCGACCGTCCAGGTCCTTTTGTGGCTTATGAGCACACAATGTTTTTGATAATCATTTTCGTTTAAACAATATTTTGGAAAAAAAATAGCTCTGTAATTAGAGAACATTTTGTGGAGTTATACATGACTTTGCCAAACACACACCAACTTGGAGAGCAAACTAGCAAACAGGGACATGCTAATCGGCCCTCGCGCGTTCCTGTATTAGCTTAAACAGCATACAATAAGAAAAGTCAGATACACTATGACACAGTCTGTGCATGCATTGTATGCACGTATTAGCATGCAAGAGTAAAACTGTAACGAAAACAAGTGACAGCTTTTTTCTGTGACTTGATGAATGGCTTTTTATTTTGCAAGTGCGTTTGAGTCATTGCACAATTATCTGTGGGGCAATGAGTGTCAACATAAATACACACACACACACACTCACACACTTTATACCATCGTTCAGCTTGTGGAATTGGGTGATGGGTGCTTACCAAACACTGGGGTCAGATATGTGAGTTAGTTTAAGGAAATGTCATATATTCGGATGTAACATAGGGGCACAGTTGAAAAGAAAACCACTGCATAACATTGGCTTATAGTATTGGAATGTGGCTGTGTGGGAGCAAAGATGAGGGTAGTTTGGAGTGTGTGTGTGTGTTTGTGTGTGTTCAAATAGAGTTGAAAAGAAGGATAGCCAAAAGATATGTATCAACTGAGCTGCAATCAAAGAAACCAGAAAAAAACCCCACAGACAGCCTACTTGAAGATTGTACTTAGGGTCTGCGGTGTTGTGGTTCCTTGAGATGCGACTGAGCCGCAGGAGAGGGAGGAGGGGGTAGGAAGAAAAGACCGATGAGAAAGAGGGAGAGAGGCAGACATCTCCAAAGTTGGCGCGTTGGGGCGAACACCTTATAATTATCTACAGCCGCTCTGTCAGACTTAGCCCGCAGGATGGACAGACACAGCGGAGAGAAAACAGAGAGCGAGAGAGAGACTCATTCACATGTAAAAGAATGAATAAGATACACTGATAAAACCGACACACATGCAAAACACCCACAAACATACAAACGGTACATATTTTTATAGGCAGGCACGCCCACACACAAACACACTCACACAGGCAGGCTTATTACGGGGCCGAGTCCAGACTGCGTTGAGTGTGGTTCCACACCAAGTGTCTATTTCGAAGGCTTGTAAGCCAATTCCAGATTCCCTGTCTCTTTCTCAGTCTCGCTCTGCCTTTCCTCCTCAGTTCCGCCCATCCAGCCAGCGTGGGGCGGCTGCGATGGGATTACGAGGTCATACAGTAGGCTCCATAATTACCCACAGCCAAGGGTAATTATCAGGTTGTTTAACGAGACCTTTTAAGTTTTAAAGTGCTGCCCGCTGGCTTCTTTTTAGGGATCACAATAGGGTCAAGTTTAGCAGTTTCATTGATCTCCCCTCCACACTTCATTGTATTCATTGTTTGCTGTATGTGCATCAATTGACCTTTAGGGGTCAGTGTTCCTCCTGATGGCTACTTACAGTATGGGAGAGTGCTGTGGGGGGTTTGTGTTCAGGTATGTGATTGTGTGCCGGTATGCAGTGATTATTGTTTTATCCTTGCAAGTCATAGGGTTGCTGTATTGCAGTAGTGCAGCAGCAGCAGCATTGAATAGTCTCAGTTGTGCAACACTGAAGCACTACGATCTAAGATGATGATTTCAATATGGTGACAGTTTGCGAGGCGATCGTAAGTGATGATGACTCACTTTTAGTAGGAATCAGGTTGCCATTTTTTCCCTTTAAATATTACAAAATTGATTTCAGTCAGTTGTTTGAACAAGTCAGCCTTTGATCGAATAATATCAATACGCGTAATACCTTTGTTAAACAAGATTATTTTAACTTGGACTTGAGTTTCACTTTATGCCTCCTTCTCCTTATTTTAACAGTGAAGGCGATATTCTCTTCTCCTAGTCCCAGAGAAAATCATTAACTCTTGTGATCATAGTTCTGTCCCCACAAAGCCAGATCCCTTCAGCTGAATGTCTCACTGACCCCACTGGGAAATCATTTACTCTGCACTTGCTGCGCCAGCCATCCCATGAGAGGTCATTTTATCTACCTGCCTCCATTTATCAGTCATTCTACCTCTCAAACTGCTCACTCGGCAGTCGTTGGGCCTGTCCTTTCCGACACTCACTTTTTTTTTGTGTCTCTATCAGTCCCCGGAGGCGTGTCATCAGCACTCATTTGAGAATGATTTCATGCTGACATGCTCCGTGTTTATTTGACTGCCCCAAATCACAGGCCCTCCATGTTCCTGCAATCGTCCAACTCAAGGGTCCACTCTTTTGCCCGGCGCTTGTTTGTCTGTCCTTCCCAGGAGCATTCCTCCATGTCGTTTATTTGACTTGATTACTATGCCTGCATCGTGGACGGGGAGGGGATGAGTGACACTTCACTTAACCAGCCTACTTCCTTCTGCGTCGTCTCCTGTACGTCTGCCAGCTTTTCCTTCATTAAAAGCAAATCCCGCCGCCCCCGCCCGCCATCACCACCACCGTCGCCCTCACCATGCCTCCACCCCTCTCTTCTCCCTCCCAGCCGCCACAGCATGGGTGTTATCTGAGAATTGTCCCCTGACAGGCATCAAGAGAGCTATCAAACACCTGTGGGCCCGAAACACTGCCGAGTAGTGACACACAAAGACGATACACTCTGATGCCTTTACACCCCATGTTCACTCATACAATGACACGCGCACACACACAACAGTGGGAGCCAACAGCAGTTTGCAATCACACATAATTGTAGAAACACCGATTCAACAGCACAATAAAAGATAGCGATTTGTGAGCTCATGCTTACTTGCACACGCACAAAATCAGGTGTCTAATTATATGAGTGCACGCCAGACCTGACACATTCTTGCCTCGCTAAAACACACACAAGCTCACACACCGAGACACCACTTACAGTCTAAGGGGAGGAAATCACAAGAGAGGGTGTTGAGTCCTCACACCAAGACGTGGCAAGAACATTCACACACACACACACACACACACACACACACACACATACATACATACACATAAGAAACTAGGTTTTGATGTAAAATAATTCATCCACAAAAGTACATCTTTTACGGCAGGCTACTCTCTCCCAGCAGACCTGCTCTCTCGGTTTGACGACACACATCCATCCATGCACATCCTCGCACAGTCAGTCAAAGCAGACTTTGATGCTTGATGACATATTTCTTGTCTAGTATTGTTGTCAGCAAAATGTTCACTTGTCAGACTGAACAGTGAGGAGGATCACAAAAGGGGGCAGGAGGGAACTATATTCACATTCTTTAAACAGATGGCTGCGTAAAGAAGGGATGACATTTTCCCATCGTGCCTAGAGGCTCGGCTTCGTGAGAGCCGACATGATGGAGCCCAGGGGATATGAGACTTGCAGCAGGTAGGTTCAACTACGAGTCTTTCCAGATTTATTTTGTTCACGTGGCAAATGCATGTCATCACCTTTGAAAATAGTGTATCGTCATATGCCGGCTGCACCAAACCACAGTGCCTTCGAGACACTGAAAAAGCGTATTAAATGTTAAAATACAAAAGTCACACTGCTTTTTATTTTAGATTTAGAATATAGACAATCACCATAAACACTTGGAAGTTGAAAGGGTGATAAAGGAGAATATACTATACCAAAATTACTACTTGCACTCCATCTAAAGAATAAAGCATGTCATATAGCAGGCCTCTAAACATAAGTTATACAAAATGTCTCGGCTAAAGATAGAAGATGAATTAGAGTGACAAACATCATATTTTCCCCCTTCAAGACAAAGATTTGGTTTTCCCTCATCACAGATTGAAATTATCTGAGGAAACAGAGCTTTGGGTGACAGTCAAACATGCAAGGGGACTATCAACCACACATTCGTGTTTTCAGATGCATAACGGCGGCAAATCAGCCTGTTTTTAGAAGGCATGTTTTATGAGAGAAACAGGATTAAAATAAAGAATCCAGAGACCACACTCCAAGCCATATACTTTGGGTCATGTTTTAGGACAAAGAACCACAATAGCCTCCCTCACTGACATTAAAAAAAAAAAAAAACAACTTCCCAAAATATGCCAAAAATGTTGCCAGTTATTTCTAGCTGAGATGAAAAGTCTGCTATTACAAAGAGCCTGATTTAGTGTAGGGTGTGAGAGAGGAGACGAGACAGAGAGAGAGAGAGAGAGAGAGAGAGAGAGAGAGAGAGAGAGGGAGGGAGGGAAGGAGGAGGAGGAGGGGAAGAACCGGCGCTCCGCAGTCTCCCCTCAAAATAACACAGAAGGACAGAGAATAACAGTTTGCTGTATACGTCAAATACATACACGTGCACGATATAAAAAGACACACGAAACTCCCTCTCATTCTCTACCAATACCTTCTACTGCAAATACATTATTTAATGCAAACGCATTAAATCGACATGCATATATAGTTTCCCATTTAAACAAAACTCTCCAACTGTTGGATCCATTTAGGCTACAGTAATGAGACGTCGGGAAACCTGCATAGCCCCTTAAAGAAAGGCTCTGTGTCATGACCGAAGCAGAGTTTTTGGAACAGAAGCCATCATAACAGAGGCTCCGCTGCCTGTTCAGAGCACTTAACAGGGCTGTACAGTACTAGCAGAAGGGGACAGCACAAGGGGAAAATTGCTAAAGGGGCCAATGTATACATTGAACTCCAGGCAAGAGCCCTTCCACGGCATATGGAACCAATCTGACTATTTGTAAGAAGAATAGTGAGTTCTGAGAGACAGGCAAAGCCAGTGAGAAGGAAGGAGTGAGTTAATGGGAGAGAGGAATACAGAAGGTTAAGCAGAGAGTTAGATGCTGTGTACTGACCAGGAGGGAGAACGAGTGAATGGGGGACACACTGGCAGAAATAGAGTCACAGAAATAGAAGAGGAAAAAGGGATACTCAGCATAAGAAAGAATGGCTGAAAAGAAAAGCATAATAGAGCACCCACGGGCAAGAGAAATAGCCCACACAAGCAAGTCTATGTTAAAAGCACCAGCAACCACCGCGGCCCCATATATGCTGGAGTGAGGGGAGAATGGAGAACGGGCTTACCCTTGAATGACAGCTTTAGTCTGGGTACGTTGTGCTTGGGCTCAACACCTCTTCCTGGCTGCACCGCCCCGCACAGCAGCACTACAATCCCAAACAGGTAATCCATGGTGCTGGAGTGCTGCTGGCTGGCCTCCAGACCAGGGGGCACTCACACCCCGACCAGTGCCCAGAGACTGAGTGTCTCCCGCTGGGGGTACGCTGAACCTGGAGAGTCCCACCACGCGAGCCCTGAAAGTGGAGGTTCCAGGGAGGGGGGAAAAAAATCCTGGTTGTGCTCCCCAGCTCTGAGTGCAGACTGTTGGGGGGACTTCTGTAGTGTGAAGCGGGTGGAGGGGTGCCGCTCACATGGCTCCCCGTGTGGAGGGTCCAGCCTTTATAGTCCCTTGGCTTATCTGTTGTCCCCCAGGTGAAGGCTCAGCAAGGCTTCAATGTGGCGTAAATGAGATGAGAGGAAGAGCCTGCGTAAAGGTAAATCAGATCACTTATCCACAATACCAAGGCTATCCTTTTCTAGAGTTTTTTTTTTTTTTTTATCTCTTTCTGTCTTCTGGCTTCTTCTCTTTGAGCAGACTCGCACAGCAACCCTCTAATCCTTGTGTGCGGCTCCTCCAGACTGCGCGAGAGAGAGAGAAAGAGTGAGAGAGCTACACCATCCACGGGAAGAGAGGGGAGGGGAGGGAGAGCAGCTGTGAGAGAGAGAGAGAGAGAGAGAGAAGGGGAGTGCTGGTGAGAGGGGGGGGGGGGGGGACTTGAGAGCAACGGTAAAACCAGTATAGTTGAGAGGAAGGATAGTGAATGGCTAGGTTTTTATAGTTTTATCTCTTCTGCACTTATTTCTTTTTTTTGTTAGTCTCAATTTCTTTTATTCTATTATCCATTATACCAAGTTTTCTGGGTTTAATGCCCTTGCCATTTGATTTTTCACCTGTATGTCCTGAAACACATTGAACTGATGGCTCCCTGTAAATGTCATTTAATAAAACAACGTTTCAACCTCACACAGATCCTTCAGTTCGTGGTTTTTGAGTCAGTACGTGTACAACCTTTTTTTTTTTTCTTACTTGTTAACGGTCGGCTTAATTATTTTAGAGACTTTATATCGCATTTTACTGTGCACCATAGCGTGATTTGTGGGTGACCCTAAAGTTACAGGAGCCATTTTTCTGGTTTATATAATTCGATGGTAAAACATTTTTTTGTTTTGAGATTGAAAGTACACTCCCGACCTTGGAAATAATAATTAACAAAAATATCTCACCACAAGGTTCATTTTGTAGATGTTCTGGAGCTTCAGACCGCACGACACCTAGTTGTCATGGAACTGTAGATGTTAAACTTTCGTTTAAACTTAAAATTCTTTGGAAAGCTTCAGAACAGGCACTTTTTTACATTGTGAAAGAGCTTTGACAGGAGGAGATTGAATTTGGGAGGAATTTAAATGTTGCAGCTTTTCCATCATCTGCGGAAGTTAGTAAGAATCGGACTGAATGACATGGATGAAGAAAAACAGTCACGGTCCTGGGAAAAGAGGGAGAAATAAATCAGGGACAGGCAAGACAGAACAACAGTGTCTAATTTCTATAACAGGCATATCATGTACACTCCAAGCCCCGCCTTCAACAAAGTAGATTAGAATATACTTAAAAAGGTCTGCCTATTGTTAAAATAACTTCCATATTCATTTCCCATTTGTTTTCAGAATATATATTTACATATTTTTAAAGAGTTATGAGAAATAGTGTGCATAAATTAAAAGTCACAATTTTCCCACAGAGAGTAAAGCTTTTAAATGTGTGTTTTTGACTTATCCAGATGAAACCTCGCAGTTAAAGGGAACACATGCTGGTAGTTAACCTGTATAGTCTGAAACGGATCCTGTATCTGTTTAAGGCATTCACATCAGCAATGCAGGTCAACAACACCCCCCCCCGTACCCAACCCCCGCTACCTCTGCAGGTGTTTGTGTGCGTGTGAGTGGGAACCTCCTGCTTCCTCTCTGAGGGGGACATTTCAGTGGTAAGGTGATAAAAGCTTTGATAAACAGGGCTGCTGATGTGTCAACTCGCACACCTCAAGATACTAAAAGAAAACAACCTGAGACTTGGCCTGATATAGAGAGCGTGGTGAGTGTGTGCTTGTGATATAAGGGTACCCTCATATTTCAGCACTCCCACCGGTGCTTTGTGTAGAGAAACTATTGTTGCTGCATTGCAAAGCATCTGATCTGACATTTTGTGTGTGTTTGTGTGTTCCATAAAACTGCAGCATAACATTTTTTTGGACAAGTTAGCATGCCAAAGCATGTGGGATGTACGTCTTCTTGAAGGATCACCATCCTTAAAGGTACATCCTATTGGTACATATACTATTGTACTCTCTGGGTTAACTGCTGACATCTGGAAACAACATCATTGCTAAAAGGTCAGACAGGACCAGAAACTCCTGTTGAACCGCTAGTTGAACCAAAGTTGTCTGGAAGAGAAAATTAAGCCAAACGATACAATTTTTATCCAAACTGTCCATTATAAATATCTGTCACAGCTTACAGACCAATTTCCCTGTTTCAGCAGAACCAGAGATATCATCTTTTTCCTTCCATGATTTCTTCTTCCTTGTCAAAACCTGGCACATACGTTACCCACAATTCAACTCAACTGCCAACAGTTCAGGCAGAGATTTTTGGTGTGTTATGCTAGTAGTGGCTAAAGTAACCTTGAGCTGTTAACCACAACCAGAGACAAGGTGCGGGCTACAGAGGTCTGGTAAGCTTACTTCTATTCACCTCCACACCCCCGGATTTTTTTTAATTTTGAACTTCAAACTCACCCGACAAGTCTCAAATGACATCACTTGAGGCAATTTATCAGATTTCACGCAGGCACCTCACATTGTGTGTGTGTGTCAAAGCAAATGCACCGTTTTACTTTTGTGTGTTTAAGTTGTTCTAAACTAATCGTGATGTTTGCCTACATGCATTCATGTCTTCCACCGCGCATTCACTTCCACAACCGTGGCGTCCACGTCCTCGTATCTCATCACCCCTTTAGTCTAAACAGCCTTTTTAGCTGTTTACCCAAAACAAAACGATGTGTGGACAGACACATGAAAGTACCCTCTTCTCACACTCGGCCTCTCTCCGTCAACCTCTTCTTCTTTCTTCTGCCCCGATCAGCCACCTTCCTCCCATTTATCTGCATTAGCCAAACTAATGGCAGCCTGGCTACCTGCATCGATCTTCGCCGGTGGAGTGAGATGTGCTGGAACACGCCTTTATGGGTTGCTCTTTAGGGAGTGCAGCAACAGTCCGACCTATCCTTGCCGATCTATTTGAGACACCCCCCGGCACCGCAGCAGCCGGAGCGGCCCTGAGTAATGACGACTTAATAAATGGTGACATGCCGTTGGCGGTGGAATGAGATGCCCATTGACAAGGAGCTTCCAGAGGCTTTCAGCGCCTGCTGGTAAAAATAGAAGAGGACACGAGACACCCTGCTTATGAGGACACAGCGGATAGGGGATAGGCGTCAAACAGGTCTGTGTGTGTGTAGCGAGTGTCAAGGTGCTGTCACTGATATGATGGTGTATCTTCATCCTGTGGCATGTGAAGCGCTGTTAATGTTCCGTGTATGTGTGCGTGTTAAAGAAAATGATTACGGCAACATGACCCCAGATGTCTGTTTTACAGAGAACATCGGAAATGTTCCACCCTGAACTTCGCACACACTGCCCTCTGACCTTCCCCCCTCTTTAGCACACACCTACACTGACACCGCGTTCCTGTGGCCAATGCCACTGCTAGCACATAATGCATAATTGCTGTTCCGATAAATGAAGTTCAAGGCAGAAACAGCCATCACTTCCTTTATGCCACAGGAGTTCTCCTCCCTATTCACTTCCTGTTCCCAAAGACCACCTCCTACTCTACGATACAGGAGGTCAAACAGCAAGCCCTTACTCAGCAAATGACATGTCCAGGAAACATGGATGAGGAAAGGGTGGGAGATAGTCAGGAAAGATGGGTGGAGGGACAGAGGAAGAACAGTAGCAAGTTGAGGTTGTTATGACAGAGCAGCATTTCCGTTTGTTTGGTGGTAAAGTCCCTAAAGCTACTTATCTGACCTGCTAAGGCAAAGAGACTAGAGTGAGTGATTTTGTGTGCGCAGGTATGCACATGGGGCGGTGTACCAATGATCATATGACACCATAAAAGATGCAGTAACTGATGACAAGTGAGGAAAGTGAAACTGTAAAACATCAGCACATGGGTGAGTTATATTGACAAAGTTTATGGGAAAAAGGGAGGATAAGAGGAGGCACGTAAATTAAGGAGATAAGTGCGCAACCCTGGACTTTTTCATCACACACATTTGGCTGTAAAAAAGGAAGATCACCTAATATATCACCAGCTGCGCAAAAGGTATGTTACAATTAAACATTTACCTGAACGTGTAGGCATGGGAAAGGAACAAAAAAAACATCTTTATAGGCAATCATTTTTGGAACTCTGTAAACCTGTCTATCTCTGTGAGAGCTATACAATATACTACATATCAAAGTATATGAAGCCTGAAAGTACTTCTCCATTAGCATGTGAAGGTGTCAACTCCAATATTTACAAAATCATTTTAAGAGAAAGACATCTGGAGTGTGACAGAATGAAGGTCTGGCAGTTACGTGATTAGAGACACATACTTTTACCTCATAAGTAAAGTCTTCACAATCACAAAAATATAAAGCCCTCGCCATTTTTCATCATCTTCCCAGTCAAGTGCTGACACCTGTTTCTGCTCTTATGTGCTCTTTTTTGCCCTACTCTTACTCTTCAAACAAAGGTGGCAGATGCATTATAGATCCATTCTAGAGCTCATTAACAATGCTCCCTCTACACCAGAAGAGCCTCCAAACCCCGGCGGAGGGAAATGGGAGTTTCCCTCCATTTCATCGCTTCTCAAAAGGTCAGAGGTCGGACTCCAGGTTTACAATGGGGTCACGCAACCCCATCGTGTGCATGACGGAGCTTGGGTAATCTCTTTTAGTGGGCCCTTCCACCTACACACACATACGCAGTTCCATGCATGCACATCCAGTTTCCACATCCACTCAAGACAAGTATGGGAATGAGAGGATAAATAAACAAAAGTGGAACCACATTGCACCATGGGAGAGAAAACACTACCGAGCTGTAACATCTGTTGCAATAAGGGAAGGATGAAGGGAAGTTGTTGGGTGTATTTATTCATTGCTGATACATATCCATCCATCTTCTGGTGACGGAAGTCTCCCGTGGAGCACTGCCTCACGCAGATGTGTCCTCTCCGCTCAGAAGATGACGGTGGTACAAGGCAGATCAGGAACCGTTTACAGGAAAGGAGGAAATCTGACTGAAACGTAACACTGATTCATAAAATCTGATCATTTCCTGCCGAGACTCGTTGCTGACGTTCGCGTGGGGGAGGAGGACGGAGGAGTTGTTTTGTCTGACATCAGCTGGCGTGCACTTGTTGAGCAACATAACCATGTCCAGAGCAGAGGTCTAATCTGTTCACTTCAAGTAAATTATAATATGGTAACCAACGGGCTTTTTAAATCATAGCAGCTGAACAATGTTACAAATGAATGATTGAGCAACTTCCAACTCGATGATGAAAGACTTCTAACTCATTTGAGTCCAAAGGAAGCTCATCATGAGGCACCACTGATGCGTAAAGAACCACTAGAAGTCTTGAAGTGAGGGGGGCGTGGACTAATCCAAGACCTGAAGGATTCCTTTAAATCGTATGTATATGTAAATGTCAAAAACAGGGTTTGTTGGGGGAGGACTTAAGTCCAGGGTTGGGCTGAGACAACAGTGGAGAAGCTCATTATTCCCTCTATATGGGCAAATCAGGGAGCTTATAGGTCTTGGGGAAATCCATCCCTGCCTCCCATCTACAACCACAGTCAAAGTGAATAAGGCCCCTGAGAGATCTCTCGAACAGCATTAGCTTCTCTCCTAGGTCACTGAAATTAAAGTGTAGCCTAATTGAGTGGGAAGCATTTGTTAAGGTGGGGAAGTAATGAGACTAAAAGCATTACGTTGGGACCTTGTTCACTCCCTGTTCACAAAAATTCGGTTGATGTTGGAAAACGCCAATTTAGTTTCACTTTTTTCGCCCCCACTGAAAAAGCATGGTATTTCTTCGTTCACCATTTCATGCATTACTGCCCCAATCAGTTAATGAGTGTGGATGGACGGATTATGCCTTTTACTGTAACATACGTGGCTGATGAAGGCTAATTGGTTTTCAGACTGAAACACAGTTCTGTCAGCGTCCAACTCTCATTACTCCTTGGTATCTTTTATTTCATAATACTGATACTGACATTAGTGTTTAGTTTATTTAGAATAGTTCCTCTCTCTCAGAGCTATAGTTGTACTAAATAGTTGTTGATTAGTTTTTTGACAATCAATTAAAAAAAACTAATAGTTTCAGCTTCAATTCACTCTGAAGAGATTCTTATCTTTAAAGAATTTTGGGGGTCATTTTATTGTCTTTATGGACAGCGTGTAGTAAAATGCTCAAAAGAAATGACGGGAGGGACATGCAGCAAAGGAACCTGGCCAAACATGAACCGGGAACGTCGCGATTACATGGTCTTAGACCCCTAGACCAGCACACCCCGTAAAGAGCATTTCAAAAAAGTTTTCAACTTTATCTGCAATGTGTTGGCTGAGCAAAAATAATAATATGAATACCGCTCAACACGAAGAGGCCATCCATCCATTATCTATACCTCTTATCCTTAGAGGGTCGCGGGGGGACTGGAGCCGATAACACGTTCCAGAGGAAACTTCAACATCAGTGTTTGTTAATTAATTTGTTTTAGTCCTGCACAAGCACCCATTTCGTCGACTGTTTAGGATTTCAAGCTGACTATCTGAAATGGGATTGAAATGTGTGCAAGACTTGTGGGTTTCAAAAATATGAATGGAAAATTCTATGAGACCATAAAATGCACCCAAACTCCCACCAGCCTTTGTGAGCACACAGTATGCAGTAACAAAACACCAAAACAGACCCCCCAAACACACATCCCAAGTTTAGAATGCTGTTAGTCGCCATCATGTTTCATACATATCAAGTTAGTTAACATCTATACCAACTAACATCTTCTGCAACCATAAACAGCTTGTATATCCATGTCTGTGTCACACGATCCAAGAATCCGACTGCGAAGATATACGGTTAAGAATAAGACTTGTGTGTGAATCTTCTGGCCGCTCCATACATTTCTCCTGTCAGGAAGACATTTTTCTCAGTATTTTTCTGTCTGTGTCTGCGTGGCTGACAGGGCTGGAACAGTGACACAGCACTCCATCCCACTCTTCTATTAAATATTTACACGCTTGTGAAACATATAAAACTAACCGCCGGCGCTCGCATTACCGCTCGGCAGAGGAGTCAGATTTAATATGGCTCACATTCACTTCCAAGAATATGTGTGTTAAATAAGGAGAGGTAGAGAGACAGACAGATAGACAGACACATGTACTGCATGAGAAAGTGTCCGATGGTCAGTTTGGACCTTCAAAACCGAAGTTTGAAATCCCACATGAAGAAACTCTACTTATAGAGTTTTTATTTAATACAAATCTGACTGGTTTATTGGATTATGTGCAGAAATGTAAGCAGAGGGATTCTGGCTGCCCCAGTGGTTCCACTACCTACATTATAACAGAATCATAGCTGAAAATGCAATGACTATGACGTCGTTTTACTTAATAATCTAATTACTTCTCAGTGTTGAGCGGCATGACAAATGACTGTAACCGTAAATGAGACTTTGTAACCGTAACATAATTGCTGAAAATGAAACAAAGTCTCATTTAGTTGAGTCATGTTAAAGATATATTGATGAATATGAATTATACAAAAATATGACACCACATCCTCAAGATTATCATTAGCCACTTGCCCTCACACATATATGAGTGAGAACCGAGATACTTTACCTCTCTTCTCGCCGCTCTCCTTCTATTCTGGGATGAACGGAATATTGGATTACATTTCATTTTTATCGCTGATCATTCACAGGGAAAGTGAGGAGAGGTAGCTGACTTGTCCTTATTATTAGGAGTAGAAGAAGCACTTGCCAATTTGTGATGTATAACTAAAAAGTGATGCAAAAAGTTTGATAAATCACTGCTACCAGGCAGTAATAAGTGAAGTGATAATATTCCTTCTGAAATGATGAACGAGAACAATATATTTTTTGAGAAGCGACCCCACTATTGATCACTACCATATGATTCCAGGGAAAGCTATCTGAAAGTGATATTATGTATTGTAGCTTGGTTGGTTAATGTCTCCCTTTAATATAGTAGATGTATTGTGGCATGTGGGTGACTCAGCCGCCACATACTTCTCCACGGTGATTTGCCCCAGCTGTGTGAACACGTCAACACTTCCACGCCAAGGGAAAACATGTCTGTGTTTTATCACAAAAAGAAAACTCATCGCAGATACGCGGCGGTCTTGCTCGACTGGCACCAAACTTCATCACCTCTCATTACTTAAGCCTGTTTTGCCTCCAGATAAAAGACTTCACCCTGGCTGGTATGGCTCCCATTTCTAACAACGTAATTACCTTCTTTTATTTATTGTCCCAGCCCTCTCCTGAAGCCATTAGCACAATATTATCAGTTCAAATTTATCAGGGCTCATAATGCAACCTTGGGGAACTTCAGGCAACCTTTGTGCCCCAGTCTGTCTGGGAGTGGATATTGTTAAAAAGTGGTTCATGTCTGTTGCCTCTAACTTTTTATGAGACCCCTAGTCATGTAACCCTGAGAACAAAACTGTCATGTACTCTCTTTTCATTACTCTATGCAGACAAAGTCCTCGTATTCTGCAAGCTTTACAGCATTCTTATAGGGACCTGGGTGAATACAAACCATCTGTGTAAACACAGACTTCTGACAGGCCGGTATTGTGAGCGATGAGTCCCACCTGTACAAAAGAACAATAGCTCTGGAAAAGCGGTTATGTACCATCTCATACAAGGTACACAAGCCCATGCAAACTCTCAAAGTATACCTGGGAGAGCTTGTTCCTGATAAGAGTAATGACTGAAATGACTCACTCCAATTCGACAAGGGATAATTGAAGGACATCCAGCCATGTTAATGAATGATATATCCTGCCATCTCCTCTCTCTCTAGTGCAATCACCCACTCGCAAATTGATGCTTCACATTCGCTGTCCCTTAGACACCTTGTAAATCAAGTATAATTGACAGACAGAAGTGATGAAATGCAAAGCGGTGCAACTAAATGACTTCATCAAAGCAGCTCCTTTAAAACCTCCTAGGTGACCAATTATCTTTCACACTTGCTTGGCAAATAACACAGGCAGATGCCAAACTGCAAACTTTTGCCTGTGCACTATAGACAAAGCTATGGTGCAAGACAGTTATTAAGCTACAATGCTACCTCTGTTTTTGATTCACCAGCTCTCCATTCTCTCAAAAGTCAGCCCTTTCTATATGGCTTGCTATTGGAGCCAATGTCCACCAAAGTTGCAATATTTGCATGGATTTACGTTGTCCCAATTAGTTAATCAGCTGATCATGGTGGTTCCATTGGAATCAACAATGTTGTTGCTGTTTTAAATGCTAGTGTGACCAGGACTTAAAACTATACACTGGACTCTACAGTGCTACAGTAGCATGGATAGTTTAATTTCCTCCTGACAAATCCCACTGAGAATTCACCAGCATCTGTCAGAATCCATTTTTTTTCCCCAATGAGAAAAAAGTTAGACTTCCAAATACTCATCTCATAATCATCCACTCACTTCAATCCTTTAAGATGTAAAGGGATCCCTTCCTTCCACTGCTTTCCCTGACAAGCCTGCAGACTGAGAGCCGCTCTGTTCCGCGGCTCAACTTGGACTATTAAAACCACTGGACAGATGGATTCAAAGCACTGTCCACAGGGTGATTAGGTTTCATTGTGGCAAATGAAACACCCCATTACTCTTTAACGTCTTATAATAAATGTCTTTAAAAAATGTCTCCATGAGTTAGAAGAAAAGACTGTCCAGGGTTGAGGAGTGACTGTGATGCTGACTTCTGAGGACTTTTCTTTTGACCGGAGAAAACGAGAGAGACAGAGAGGATGAGAGAAAGAGGAAGAAGGGAATGTGAATGTCAGCAGTTTGTGTCTGTACAACGAGCCTTGTTAAAATAAATAAGTCAGTGTGTCATTTGTATGCTCTGTTCGACCGGCACAACACAGTCCATCTGGGGCCTGAGAGAAAATATCTGGAGCTCAAGCATAACAATCCAGATTCAACAGCATGGCATTTGGCAATGTAGGAGAATAAGAGATAAAACGCAATCAATTTACAGGACAAATATCGAGCTGTGGTGTGTACCGCTACTCAGCATCACAAATGTCTTTTCCCTGTTGAAATGCTGACAAGGCAGCAGCAACCGATACACATCTAATGGGGTAATCCCGATTTGCACCATGTCCAAAAACACCACACAGCGCACATAGCAACGCAGGGCAGCCTGTTTGGACAGTTCCCCGGAAATTCTGTTATCAGTGCACGTCCAGAAATGAATGCGGGGAGGGTGGACAGTGGGTGGACGGTGGAGGGTTTGCGGAGGCGGGGAGAAATCATTTGGATGGTGGCCCCCAGCTGAGGCTGTCTGGCAAAGGATCAGTCTCGTTCCTCTTCAGTCGAAGGCTCCTTTTCTCTGACCCGTCAGTCCTGACGTCTCCGAGAACTGACGCAAGAAATGCAGCTATGAAAACAGCCTCTGGTCCTGCTGGTGAGAACTAGGCAAAGCTTGCAACACACATTCTCAAACACACACACACACACACAAATCAATTCACACAATGATAAACAGACTTACTGTACTCTGGCCATCTTGCATTTCAATAGGGAGAACCAACAAGATAGTGTACTGTACATTAGTGGGGGGGCTGTGTGTGTGTGTGTGTGTGTGTGTGTGTGTGTGTGTTGGGGTATTGGTTGATGATAAAAAGAAAAGATTAAGATGATACCGATGTATTAAGTGTCTCAAACACCTGTACTGCATATGTTCTGGCAGTGAATCACGTCTTTGAACTAAAGCCTTTGTCATGACTGTAAAATAAGATGTGGAGTACAGACCGCGTATAATAAAACCCACATCAGTCACCTGAGCAGTGAATGGTGCATAATGGTTCACTGTTCAAATTAGCACAGCTTTTTCTTCAGCCGCACAGAACTTTTAAAAAAAGCCCTGAAGCGTTAAGTCTATTCAGAGCTTCATTTCAATGCACATATCATTGCTAAAGCTGCCAACCTCTCGACTCTGTCTGCTTCCAAATGAAGCAAAAGACAAAAAGAAGGAACAGAGGAAAACTTTTTTGTGAACATGTATGCATGTGCATACACTGTTTGCTCCAATGAAATCCCAAGTTTCAGGGCTGATGGCACAGTGCTTCACCAGTCACCTCGGGCATAGAGACTCATCACACATACTCCTGTTATTCCTGTGCCAGCAAGGTTGGACAATAGCGGCACATCTCGTCCCTGTGTTTTTCCTAGGGGTGGATTTTTGCTGGATGACAGATGAAGCAGTGTCCTCCTGTTTCCCTCTGATGTTTGGGCTCTGGATTATCCCTCAGCTCAGTGTGGTTGTTTTTGGTGGATTCAGCTCTCATCTCATGGGCTTCTGTCACACTGCGATGAAAGACAGTCTGTTGGTATTGGCTCAGCGCTGAGGCTGACTCACGGGCAGGTGCACCGTGAGAGAGGAGAGGTAACCACCACTAGCTGAGCCTTACAGTGCATTTGTATCTTCATAAATATACATCAGAAATGCAAACAATGCAAAATAATATGGTGTTCATCCAAGGCACATTTGCAAAACAAATGAAACAAATTAGCTGGCTAATAGGGATATCTAATTATGAACACCTCATTCACCCTCAGGCAGGAAATACATTCTGGTTTGAACTTGTAAAACCTGATTTTGCAGTGACTAACCTGACAATTTAGAGAATTCTGATTTTTTTTTTCTCCCCTAATCCTTAAAAAAGGGTGGAGGTTCTTAAAACAAACCACTCACTGTGTTCTTTGTTACAGGAATTTGCAAACCTGACAAGTTTAGCCTCCGCAGCTAAGCTATTTGTGATTAAGATGTCTTCATTTTCTATATGCAGGATTACCTTAGGACAACAGTTGTCAGGTGAAAAATGTAGGGAAAACCTACATTACAAAACAAGACATGTCTTTTGACAAAATGCCTACCTTTTGAATCACCTATTATTATCAACACCAACACTGTAAAATTATACTGTATACCCTGTACAGCACCTGCATACCACAGGTGCTTTTGAGAGTCAGCATCATTTACTCTTTTCTTACTTTCAGCCATGTATTAATGTAAATCATTTGATACATATGTAACATACATTTTTCAGTTTTTTCCAAAAGGTTTATGCAAATTAAATCTAAAAAAGCAAAGCGTCTGCAGTGCCACAAAAAGAGTTCTCAGGGATTTTATAAAAATTTTTTTTTTTTGGGGGGGGGGGGTGAAATTATTGAGATTGGCAGTTGGTTAATCATATAAATAAGCTAGTTGTATGGGTGCAACTAACAAAATCCCAGTGGTCTAGTTGGAT
>JAVQJL010043099.1:0-13501 GCA_036024295.1 Nannoperca obscura
AGAGAGAGAGAGAGAGAGAGAGAGAGAGAGAGAGAGAGAGATATATATATATATATATACACACAGACATCGATGAGGGGTGTCTTACGCCATAATAAAAACACCTCTCCTGTCTCTCCTCTGTCTTTCTTTCATTGTATTATATCCAATTCCCAGAGGACCGTGGGGTAGCATCCCTCTCCCTCACATTCTCCGCCGGCTGCTCTGCACATCTGTGTGTGTGTGTGTGTGTGTGTGTGTGTGTGTGTGTGTCGTGTTGTCAGAGGGGTAAACGGGGAGTTAAACAGATATATCCAAGCGTAAAATCTAAAAAGGCTCCCCAGCGGGCGCCAGAGGGGGTTGTTGGGAATCAAGCACATATCAATTGAGAAGCAGAAAAAGACCAAGTACTGGTGAGAAGAAGAGGGTAAAAGAAATAGAGTCAGCGTCCCTTCTATGGTAAATTCGGCTCCTCTGACAACTATAAATTACAGGCCTTTTCTTTTTCCTTTTCCCATTTTCCACCTGCACCTTTTTATTCTGCTTTTACCACTTCCTTCTTTGGTCTCTTAACAATAACCCACACTCGCCCCCCCTCCTCTTTCTTCCACTCCACATATTTTCTTTAACTTGCTTTCCCCAGAGAGATGTAAAGTGGAGTTTGTTGCACAGGGCGCGGACAGATTTTCTTTATTTCTTCTGCCTTTCTCTTCGCTGGAGCTGGACTGTGTTTGTATCGTGAGAAACAGAGAAACAGAAAGAAATACACAATATGACAGAGAACATTTAACACAACAGCATTGTGTGTTTGGCGCATAAAAAAAGGAATAGCGTATGCAGCTATGAGACAGGAACACACACACACACACACACACCTAGCCCTGCACTGTGCGGTGTAATGCTCTACTTGATTATCTCATTGTTGTCTGTAAGTACAAGCCCAGATTGAATCAGCTTGCACTCCATTGTCTCTCTGCAGCCGGTGTGTGTGTATGTGTGTGTGTGTGTGTGTGTGTGTGTGTGTGTGTATGCGTAGGGCTGGTAATGAATGGCCAATCTAGTCTATCTAGAGAAAACCCTCTCATCACAGCGCTCCCATAATTACTAGCTCTCTGAGAAAACTACGCACTGCTTTATTGCTTTACAATGCAGTGCAGTCAAGGCTCGGCACTGAAGAGATGGGATAAACACACAAAGTGTTCATTTTATATTTCAGTCATTTACTGCAGCTGAGCGCAGAGCCTCAGTGCTGAGACCACCACCATAAACAACACACACGCATCGTTCTAGTTCAGTCAAAACACGATGTGTAATAAATATATGCTGGCAATCAGTGTACCTATGCTGCTTATGTGCTGCTTACTTCTTAACATTAAAAACATTGACTATTTAAAATATTTTCTTTACATATATTTACTGATGGTTTGACAAATCGTTGGAAGATATTTCATGATGTTTTTACTCCAATATCTTGTTTTTCTCCCAAATGTGATACACTGGCTGAACATAATTATTTTGCTACTAATTGACCTGCTGTGAAGTGTAATATGGGTTTCTCATTAAAAAGGTGAATAAAGCAAAAGATCATTCGGCCTCATTATTTATTTTTACTGATGTGTTACACCACTGACCGCTGCACAAAGGTGAAAACCAGCCTCAGTCATGCTGCTATGTATTGTATGTTTTTTCTATTTAACTCAGTGACTTCCCACATTGTAACATAGACATGTACAGCTAAACAAGTAACTCTTTTTTGTCATTTAAACATTTGAATGTTAACTATACTATCCAGAGCAGTCCTGTGAATACAGCATCATATTATTTAGCATTGTGTGTGTTCGCAGATCTCCTGCATCCTGAGTCCTCCCTCCTGCTGGGAGCCATCAGACCAAGGGACCAGCCCGAGGCATCTGGGAACCATGAAAGGAAAGAAGAGGTTGGCTGGGAGGAGGAAGATGATGCAGAGTGAGAAATAGAGGGCTGAGGACACATAGAAAAGAACAAGAGAGAAAAGACGATAAATAAGAGATTTACAACTTGTGGAAGGAAGAATGAATAAAAAAGGAGAGAAAAAGACAGACGGTTTGGAGTTCTGCCCCTGAGGCCTCTCCTTCACTCACACTCACTATATTCCCACCCTCCATCATCTGCAAACCGGCTGTAAATCATGTTTGCTGAATTAACAGGCAATGTTCCTGTGGTTTTGTGTGACAGAGGGGGCATTTATTCTAATGCAGAAAACACATCTATAACTTGACATTCATTATTGTGGTATTTTTGCGCTGTTCTTCAGTTAGTCAAACAGTGTAGGCATGTTTTTGTTTGTCTTCTCAGAAATAAAAGCAAGTAGTAGAGAATTGTGTGAGAATTTTCCATCTTCAGACCCAAAACAGGCAGTTTTTCTACTCATCTGGAGCTAACCTAAAGGCAGATGTTGAGGAAGCTGCCAAAGCTCATTGTTGGAATTTTATAATCTGAGATCTGATAATTCTGATAAAAATCCTTACAAGCTAAAACTGTGAGGAATGTGATGTTCTAAGAGCAGGGGCAAAAGAAAAGGCCAAATCAAAAGGAATAGAAATTTACAAATTAAATTATATATTTTTTTATGATTCACAAAATAATTTTAATTTAATATAATTAAAGTTAATCTAAATTATTAAAAAAAGTACTGTACAATACAAAACTGATGTGACAATCTGATTTGAGAACATACATACATACATACATATATATATACATTCATATATACACATACATATATATACTTACTTATGTATGTATGGGTGAATCTGGGTGTAAATAAGTTCAGACCAATAGGCTCCATTTAGAAAATCCACATATTTTGGAGGTAAAGTCTGTTAAATACCCCGGAAACAATGAGCCATAGTAATATACTATCCAGGAAGAGTCCATTAGGGGCTGCTTATGTGTACTGATATGGTTGTAATAGTAGTGATTAGTACAAACCCAGCCAGCCATAGAGGATGACAAATGGCACATGAGACAGACCCTGATTACAAGCGTTTATATGGGCAGAGACAGTATCAGCACAGAGTATGATGGATGCCGCTCGCAGCGCAGTCAGAGCTGGCTCATAATTAGACCTTGATGGCATTAGTTGCATTTCCTAGTGGGTATGTCACAATAAATGTGCCAGAGTTGTTAAAAAGGGACACCTTGACATTTTGAATTTGTGTCGGTTGTTTTTACTTTGCAGGCGACTGTCACAGTATGGGACAAAGCTTTTTAGAGTCTTTAGTGAACTTACATAAAGGCTTGTTAAAGTTATAAACGATTATTACATAAAGTAAACAGTGTCTTTTAGAAAATCACTAATGGACTTTATTGAGTATTGATGCCCTTTATGTCACCTTGCCTCCCTCTTAGAAATTTGCTAGCCTGTGATGTTATACGTGCACCACGGCGCAGGTAATCGTCACTTGAGCTCTCAATGTGTCTGTGTAAGCTGAGGTAATTATTAAGAAAGGCTACACTGTGTGAAGGTAAGGTATCAGAGTGGAAGGTAATAGTGTACCTGAGGTGGCTCAGGTGATGTGTTTTCTGGTGTGTGTTTCACCTGTCTGGCCACGTACCTGAGAAGCAAGTGAAAGTCAGACGTCTGTGAGTGTGTGAGTGTGTGTATCTTTTTTTCGCTGTTTTTGTAACCTAAACTAAGGTGATATCTTATATCAGATCCATTCCATCAAGATAAAAAAGAACAAAATACAGCTTTGATTAATTAGTGACAGTAGGGAAAGTAAACTAAAGCAATAAAACAATGGTTCAGCCCCTCAGGCCACAATCCCTGACTGATTATGGTTAAAAAATGTACATCAAGCTGTGCTTGAATGGCTAACAAATGTTGTGTGGGGTTTTTTTGTTAGCTATTGTTAACTGGTTCCAAATTACAGACTCACTGCTATAATCTGTGTTGCCTCTCATTTATCACACACTGCAGTTTGATTTGAGGCAAACAGAGGCATCACACACATTCAAGATACTGAATTATATACTGAATACACTGGATTCTAGAAAAGTCTTGAAACACTTGCTGGCAGTACATTTAACGGTCAAATACCAATACTTAATGAGATGGAGATTTATTACAGTGCTGAAAGTTTAAATTGCCACATTAGTAGGCCTTTGTAGGTTATAATAATAACAGTTGTAGTTGTCATTGAAGAAATAGAAGTAGTAGTAGAAGTAGTAGTAATAGCAGTAATAGTTAGTTGTAGTAGTTGTTGTAGTTACGAGTAGTAGTAGCAAGTAGTGACAGTGATAGTAGCAGAATTCAAGGTAACATTAGAACAAGAACTCTAGTTGTACTGCACCAGCCTGTTTGTTTGTATAAAAGTGATACTGAGGGAGAGATGGTGATGTAGTCACATTGCAAACTCATTAGTGCCACTCAAAGTTTCTCCTGTATCTGTGTTTACTCCCCCTCCTCAAATGATGTCCAGTAAATCTCTCTCATTCAAACTCTGTTTTCCCACACCATGGTGGAAAAGTAAAGTGTCATGTGCCCATCTAACATCTAACTTTGAGACCGCTACTACTACTACTACTACTACTCCACACACACACACACACACACACACACACACAGAAGGAGGAAGCACCCTGTCTACCCATGTGAGTCTGGTTGCTGAATTAGTCAGTCAGAGCACTCAGGCTAAGATCATGTTGCCAGTCTCGTCGTAACACAGTCCGGTCAGACAGGTCAAATACCTGTTCAGATAACACACTGTGACCTGTTAGCATTATTTCACCTCAGTTTACCGACATTGGTACCGCTCACCTCTCACTACCTGCTGGATCTGAATACCTTCCTGTTTCCATAATGTTTTTGCACAGACGGCAATGCACCAATAGGCGATGTTGCAGAAGTCAGGCCAGTCATGCATTAGTATAATTGCAGTGAATAAAGGAGACAGCTGAATTGATCAGCAGCCTTGATCTCATGTGCATGGTATTAGTAGTGCTGGTGTTACCTTTTCCAAAAACCTACAAGATGCAGAAAAGGAGCCTGCTGCCTGTAGCTCCTCGACTCATGTTCATACGTGTTCTTTTTAGTTATGTTTTTAGTTATTTCCCTATTCTTCTTCCTATTATTTTGTGTCATAAATCATGACAATATGTCCCTTTAAATTCTTTATCAAATGTTTTCTTTTCCATTTCCTTCATACATTGTTTTTAATAATTTTTAATGCTTTTTTTCTAATAAACAAGTCAAATGCCCCCCCCTCCAAAAAAAAAAAGAAAAATTAAAAAGATAAATAAATAAGTAAAACTGCATTGAAATCCCTGCAGGCAGATTTGTAGTGTACTGCGACAAATACATGATTGCACTGCTGTTTGGTATCAATCTGATCATCTAATAAGTAACATCTGGTGAGGTCCTGACGGCCAGTTCAAAGAGGCTTTTGCCTCTCAAGCCTTATTTTGACTCAGTGAAGCCAAACACAGTCAACTCATTCAATCACAGGATGATCTACATCATCAAAACACACACACACACACACACACACACACAAACCTAAGTGTGTACTACAAAAGACAAAAACACGTTTTTGAAAATATGTTATTTGATTATTAACATGATCTGAAAATTTGATCTTCTGCATTATAACCAGAGCTCAGAGTTGTACTCCTGTATAAAACTACAAGATCAGTGGTTGTGGATGAATGTTTGAGAAATTGTTTTCTTGGTAAAGAGGCTTTGTCTTCCATGTAATACTATAACAAAATGACAAAAAGATGTTTCACTGATTAATTTACTTCAATGCAGTCACTCAGAGTCATAAAGTTGGAAAAGTACTTTTGTAATCCATTATTTTTATTGATGATTAATCATTATTTCATGGTTGGAACATTTGCAAATGTTTACCAGTAAAAATAAATTAAAAACTGGAAATAAGAGAAACATATTACATTAGGCCAGGAGCCTGCTAGACTTCGTTTCATTTATTTCTCATTGGAATTTCCATATTAACGTTGAACCAAGTGACAATCTGACCCGTCACTTGTCACACACTAGAAGTTTGCCACCTACACAATCACACTTTGTAGATGATTTAAAAAGCAGGACATTTAATATAATAACAGTAAAGGAAATTAAAAGGCCATAACGACCCTAACTGCATTTTTAAATGAGTAGTTTGGTCATCCTGTCATCCAGTGAGCATCTGGACTTAGAATCCCAAAAGAGAAAGAGGAAGTGAGTGGGACAGAGAGCAAGTCAGAGTTTTATACTTGATGTGGTACAGTCAAGTGTGTGCGTGTGTGTGTGTGTGTGTGTGTGTGTGTCTGTCAATGACAAATACACACACACACACACACACACACACACACACACACACACCCCTACTTGGTAATTAATTTGGTGGCTTCTGATTGCCAAGGTTGCTTACTGGTTATAGAAGCCAGATCAGGGGTGTCACCTACCAGATTGACTTGGCAAGGTTCACATATATACAAACACACACCGCACACACAAAGAGCCACGAACACTCACCACCTCTGACAGAGAGAAGTGGAAGTAAAAACAATATATATATATATATAGAGAAAAAACTGATAGAAGTGAAGATGGAGACGGAAAGAGATAAAGAAAATAGAAGAAGAGAGCATGAAAAAGAGAAAAAGACGCACTGCACGATCTGTTCCTCCCTCTCTCACAAACACACACACACAAACAGATGCAGTGTGAGTGACAGGGCCTTATTGCAGGTGTAAATTGAGGCTGTGAGGTGTGTGTGTTGTTCATTAAAGCAGAGTGAATCTCTATTGGTTTCATTAAGGGGCCTGACCACACAGACTAGATGGTTAATCTAGACAGCTCCGCTCCTCCGCTCATCCCACCATCTCTATTTCTCTCTTGCACAAACACACACAAATGAACACACACCTTAAACCTCTCCTCCCACACACAAACACACAGAGACAAAACCAGATTCTTATTTATTAAGCAGAGGCGACAGGTACTGAATAAGTTGTTTTCTGGAACAGTGTGTGTGTGTGTGTGTGTGTATGTGTCTGTGTTAGGAAATGTTTGAGAGTTTGTGTGTACCCCTACATGTGTTTCTGTATTATAATTTCTGCATGTGTACGCATTTGTGTGTGGATGTCCACTGCCTCCATGTCCATTCATGAACTGTATTTTCTCTGCACAGATGTGCATGTGTGTGTGTGAGTGTAGGGGGACAATTGGCGTCTGTGGTTATGAGTTAAGTCTAATTTCCAGGAGGCCTGTCCTGGCTAAACAGAGCTGACACAGTGCTGCTTCGACCAGTTATCTGTCACTGGGAATTAGACACTAACACACAATCTGAGAGATGAGCTGGGGCACACACACACACCTCTTTCTCTCTCTCTACCTTACATATGTGCACGTACCACACCATATAGGCAAATGAATGTGGACATAAATATTTTTGTCAGGTCTTATTCTGGAGGGTGGCACACTGTACCACAGCCAGTATGTATGTATACTGCAGTCCACAGTGTACAATTGGTGCCCTTAATATTCCACCTTGATACAGAACACACACACACACACACACACACACACACATACAGAGGAGAATTTGACATGTGAGGGGGAATATGTGGGAACTTAGGAGTGTTTACAAGCTTCTACAGTAGCAGCCCAGTTGCAAAGCAGGAAATACAGCTTGTCTTATCTTTCCATCTCATTACTCCCTCTTTGTTTCCCTCTTTCATTCTCTCACTCACACAGGGGACCTTTTAAAAAAGTGTGTAAGAAATATGGTTTATGGAGTGTTCATGGAGTATCTGGCATTGCAGATGGGGTCGTGGTAATACAGCGTCTGATCTTGCAGTCTTATTATTCCGGTTCAGACACTCAGCCTCTTCAAGTGGTCCGGCTGCCCTTTTAGCCAAGCCTCAATCCAATCATTTCAATCTATTGTATGCTCTGAGTGGCCATCCTATCACTTTCTCTAAGGCTTTGAACATGTGCAGCTTCGTCCACGTACAGCTCGAGAATGATGGAGAACATAAAATTACATCTACAGAAGTCTCTGTCATGTGCTTTGGACCCCTCCTCATGTAAAAAACTGAAAAGTGAAGAGTTTCAAAGTGTTGTAAAAAAAAATATTGGATTTTTGCTGCCGAGTTTTTTTGATCTAAAAAAAAAAATAAAGTGGTAGTTTATAAATCTAAAGGACTTGTGTGGCCTACCAGCCTTTTTAAAGCAATCTTTTAATCAATGATCTTGTGAGTGCAGATGTAACATACTTCAACTTAGTGAATATATCTCTTGATGAAATAAAAAACTTAGTTCAAAGCTTTCATCTTCAGATTTACTCTGTTATGGGACATCTCCAATTTGCAAGGATGTAGCTTTATGTGAACATGTACTTTTGTATATAGTACCTGAAATACATGCGGTGTAGTAGACACCTTCATATTCTCAGTTGTCATATTCTCTTACCAGCAGCATGAATGTAAAATACTTGGCAGAAATATAAAATGTGATTCATCTCGAGTGTTCCCGCTGCACTTTCTCAGACTCGTATGGCTTTGAGATGCAGGTTTAGAAAAAGTGCAGAGCAACCTGTGTGTTAATGGATATATGATGCATCTAAAATATTTCACACAATCCTCTGTTGGTGCTTGAGTGCTTCAAGGGGCTTTATATTATTAGGAGGTCACGATTAAGATGATTCAGGAACACTGTTATCAACTTATCTGACAATCGGTTTCATTTTTGGCTCACTTGTTTTGTAAGAGTAGTGCTGACCAATTATTTGATCCATTCAGAAAATACTATATGTTTAAGTATACACATATCAACCATGCACTACATTCATTCTGTCTGTACTGAATAAAATGTACATAACTGTCATCATATACTCATACAGCTCTACTCACACAAGTAAAGTATTAGTAATGCTACGATTGAAACCAATAACTTAAACGTTTGTTTCTTTTAGAGCTCAGTTTTGTAAAACTGAAAAATAGACCTTGCGATGTTGTTATGTCTTCCATAATGCATATTAGAAGTTGGCATCATACCAAGAGGAACTGAGGTGTAATTCCTAAATACTCACGACAGAACAGAATTACCACTGGTATACGTTAATAGACCAAACTCTGTAAATGTCTAAAACAAAAACTTTAATAAACTACTTTTGTTCATTTTTAATACAGATTGTCTCAAATCATTAATGCAATAACAATAATTCTTTTGGGGAATTGGTATTTTTTTGAGGGCATATTATGCATTTATTAGAGCGCTGACAGGAAATGAAGGGAGAGAGAGAGGTGGAGAATGAGATGCAACAGAGGCCCCCCCGGCCAGAGCCAAAGCGGGAATGTTGCGGATCATGGGTGGCGCCTCAGCCCCGAGGCCACCGGGGCAACCCATATGATTCTGCTGAAAGTTGATAATTGAATTATTGGCCAGCCGTGTGGTCACAGTTGACAAGCATTCAAGTTCAGCATGGTTTTTACATGTCGGTTGTCTCATTTTGCAAAAAAAAACTACACTCTTTAGAGTTTTACCTCCTGCACCTTTAACCGTTCACAGCACGTTATGTTAGCATGTTAGCATGCCAAAGATTTGTGGACATATTCTTGCAAAATGTGGATCACAGGTTTGAGTCCTGCAAGAACCTTTGAGCCCAGGACATGGCTCAAGCTCTGGATGAGAACTTCAGCTACACATAAAATGTAAAAATGCTTTATTGTGGTGTTTGCAAAGTTGAGATCTGTAGGAAAACTAACATAAAGCAATACAAAAAGATAGAAGCATCACGTTCATTTTATTTTAAAAATACAGATTTTGCTTTCTGAATCAAAGTAACACATTAAAGAGAGATTGTATTGGGCTGAGGCTACTCGGAAAGAGGGATTTAGGAGTGTGTGTGTGTGTGTGTGTGTGTGTGTGTGTGTGTGTGTGTATTCCCAGGGCCTGGACAGGCTATCAAGCATCTATCCATCCTTTGTAACGATCAATATTTATAAACCCCTGAGGACCTGTGGTATGAAGCATATAAACAAGCAATGGAGTAGAGCAGGACAGACCACCAAACACACACACACAAACACACACACACACACACACACACACACACACACACACACACACAAACACACATATTAAAGTGCACATGCAATCAAGTACAAATATAAAAAAGACAAAGACAAGACAAAGAGACAGAGGACAGAAAGAGGCATAGAAAGTGTTGAGGTTCTGCAGATTGTCAATATTCATCATAAAATGTCATAATCACATAAATAAAATTGTAATTAGTTTTTCAGAATAGCAGCCTGTGTGATTTGCTTAAAGGCAATTTACTGTATGTAAAATCAAGTGAAACTGACTATTGATTATCATCACAATTCTGCATTTTATTACTGACTCGATGATGTGATAGTGGTGGTCAGATATAAAATAAACAGTTTCAAGAGCTGTTTGCACATGATTACCTATGTTTGTTATGCCACTGTATTATCTATTTTAATTCCTGTGTGCTTAATAACAATTTAACAGTTGAATAACAGACTGGCAAAAGGATTATCATTTTAAACTTTTTTTCCCCCGTTTACTTCAGCAAGTATCAAAATTGAAACAAAATCCTTTAGGCTACAATTACTTAATGACCAATTACAAGACAAGTCATTCATCTTATCAACATGGAACTTTTTTTTCCTCCCACAGCTGACATTCAGTACCTCATCCTCCAAAAAAAAGACTGCAAAAGATAACAGAGAAAGAGCACATTTATACTCCCAAGAAGGTAAACCATTTTGATTTTACTGAACGTGGTCTTCGGTGCTGAAGTTGTAGCCCCAATACTCAATAAAAAGCAAAAGCAGAGGCTGTTAACAAAGCTTAGGATTCTTCATTTTGTACATGTATGAATGGCCAGGAGAAAGCAAACCAGTCTGGAAACCTCAAACTGCAATGTCTGTGTGCAGACAAACTGGGAACAATGTAAAGACATTGATTTGATTTTAAACACAGATACAATATTATCACTTAAACATTATAATTAGCAGCAATAAAACATATATTCAGATATAATGAGCTCCCTGTGATGTTGCCTGCAGGTAATCACAATGTTACATTGTTGCAGCTGTCATTGTCTGCAGATTTGTCTAAACATTTAAATGCACACACACAAACACACACACACACACACACACACACCTAAACTCAGACATGATCATATGCAACATCCATAAATGGTATGTGCACACACAAACTCGCACATACATATGGTACACATCTTTAATGTGTGTATCGTGTCATCAGAGCAGGTGGAAACACGGCGTGTAATTAACATGTCATAATCATTGTGGGGGAGTTTGACACCTTGTAATCACTGTGTGGAGATTAGCATCCATACCCCCAGGACACACACACACACACACACACACGTTTGGAGAAAGACATTTTCAACATGCCCACACAAACAGACAAACAATACGCACACGGACAAATTGTGGTGCACAAACATGTAGGCTTGCATGTTCACCTGGCTGCTTAACTGCTCAGGCTCGCGCACGCACCAGAAACACACACACATAGCGCACACAGAGGGCCTGTTTAATATCATTTACATAATGAGAGAGCAGCCACAGTAATAGCTTTTCCTTTCTCTTATTATCATAATTTCACCCTGGGCACCAAATGACAGAAAAAGAGAGAAAGAAGAGAGAGAGGGAGAGGGAGAGAGACACACAGCAGCAGTGTCTCGTCCTTGTTACCCTGAAACAACTCTCCCTCAAAGTCAAGGCCAACTACCCCTCTTTCTTCTCCTGTTTCTGTCCGTGTCTCTGTCACTGCTGCGTTTGGATTTTTATCAAACTGTATGTTGGTGGATTGCCAGAAAATGTTTAGACATTTCTAAATTTTAAAAATACAATTTGACATAAAACAAAAAAAATATTATAATTATTCACAGTAGTTGACAGATGTTATTAGACTGCAATACAGAAAATGTATGCTTTGAACATCAACTTTTTTTTAATGTGATGTTACAATGTATGCCACCGTTGAGTATCAGACAAAACTTTTTGTTAGCAATTCCAAGCAATTTGTGATCAAAAGCTAATTTAGACAACAGTGTTTTGTAAAACATATGATCACATGATCAAATCTTCACAGTATGATTCCATTAAAAGTCGTTAACGATAAATTAAGGTTATTAAACCTTAATGTTAATGTGATACCTTTTAGAAAAGAAAGCATCTTTTATGAAAATTACATTTTGAAATGAAGATGTCTTGCTATAACAATATATACAATCAAAGTCTTTTAATATTATTAGCAAAATTTGCAGCTCTATTATTGAACTGGTACGACAATAAGATCTGTCTCACTATGGGTAACTATTTTTGAATAATGGATTCGAAATAAAAAGATATATTCAAAAGGTAAATGGTCACTGATTTCTTACATACTGTATACTGCAGCAAAGTCCTCCCTGCCCATTTGACTTCAGACTCTGTCTTGTGTCTTATGCAACTGTACACCACAAAACCACACATGCCGCAATCTCAAAACGCAGGTACATTTTTAAAATCAATGTGTAAAATGTCCGTGAACTCCTATAAAGCCCCGGGAGAAAAGTGGGGTCATATTCTACTGAAATCTAAAGAGTAAAAGACATATCGGGCTCCCGTGTCTGTGTGTCTGCAGAATGGGATTGATTTCTGACAAAAATAAGATAAAAAAAAGACTATGTTTCATCCGTAAAAGAGGGATAGAGTGTTGGACACTGAAAAGGAAAAAAAGAAAAACAGGGGGAAAGCAGAGGAAGTGGGAGGAAAAGGAGGGAGTTGAGAAGGATGCATCAGTATCTCCTATTTGCTCCTTTTCACCCTTTTTGTTGTTTCTCTTCTCTCCTCCCTTCTCCTACTCATCCCTATTAGTAAATCATAGCCTATTCTTTCTCTCCCTTTGTCCAGATTTTCTCAATTTTTCATCTCGCTTCTGTCTTTTCTCTGTTCTCCTTAAGTCTTCTTGACCCATTTTCTCCTTCTTCTCTCCCTGTTTCTTTCCTAACTTTTGCCTAATTCTTCCCCTCTGTATTTCCTCTCCTCATTTCTCATCTGCCCCGCTTCGAGCTCCTTTACCCCCCCATTCTCACATTCCTTCTCCTTCCTCCTCCAAGTTTTCCCTCTCATTTTATTTCCCTCTTCCATCCCTTCTCCCCTCTCTGACCTTAGCTTTCCTTCCATCCTTTCCCTTTCTCCTCATTGCCTTGCTTGTTACTTCTCCTTGCTATTCGTCTACCCTGTTCCCTCCCCACCCATTTCCCTTCCTGTCCACAATACTCTTCCCTTCCACTTTGCCCTCCCAATGTCTTCACTCTCATCTCTCACCTTTCCCATGTCTCCCCTCATCCCTCTTTTCTAGCCTCTCTCTCTTCCTCACTTCCTCCTGCTTTCCACTTTTTTTAAATCTTCTCTCCCTCTCCTAGTATCTACACCCCCCCCCCCTCCTTACTTTTCTCATCCTTACATCTCCCATCTTATGTTCTTT
>JAVQJL010043110.1:0-12538 GCA_036024295.1 Nannoperca obscura
CCCCCCCCCACTTTCTTCCTGACTCCTTAGCCCCTAGTCACTGCACACAACACAAAAAAACTAACTTCATCATACACCCTGTTAATGCACATGCACAATAACCCTCTTTTCTCTTGCCCTCTGGTAATTTCACCCTTTCTTTATCTTTTTTCGCTTTTCTTCCTTTATCTCCTTCGTGCTCCGGCAATATTCCCGACATCTCTTCACAGGTCACTGTTCTTTTGCTGAGGTAATGGATGACTTGTGCATATATTGCTGTGTTTGGTTGATTTTTCCCTCCATCTCTCTCCATCTTTTCTTTTTCTGAAGAGAATATTCAACATATTGATGTTGTTAACCTCCCATTTCTGAACACAGTATTTGTCTTTGTATTTAGTCTGATGTTTTCATCTTAATTTATCTCATTTATCTCTCTATTATATCAGTGTAAAACATTGAAGCCAATGCTGCATGATTGACTCATTTTGTAATGTTTTATTCATCTAAAGACACTTAGTGGTGAATTTGTTTCTATTAAACCACCAACCAAGTGCCTCAATATGAGCATGTTAACATATTTTACAAGCAGTTTATTAAGCAATCCTAAAAACTGAGGATAAAACATTAAAACATTCAGCTACTGTTCTTGTCTTACAAGGAAATATATAATGCATTTAATACAATCTGCAACTGAAACAAGTTTACAACATTGCCCCTCGATTTTATCCAAATAAAACCAAATAAACAACTAAATAAATGCTGTCTTGGGGAATTTCTTTGTATCACAAAACTTTCTCACACTTAACCTGAACAAGCAGTGCATTATATTTAGTGTATATTCTGTGGCTGTGGCGCAGGAGGTAGGGCAGGTTAACAAAAGTCAACAAAAGTGACTCTATAAAACATTAGATTACAAGTCAGGATGTGTGATATCCTACATATAGAAGAAATAAGATCAAACTGCATATTAAGTCAAGTCAACGCTGGTTTACTTGAACGCTTCGCTATCTTGGTATCTTGAATGCACAAAGATCAGTAGTGATGTATTCAAATCAACCCTAAAAGAGGTTGAAAAACCCCACATTCTGTACAGACTCACACACTCACGTTCCCACTCGTGGTGATGGTGACATTTTTATCGCAGTGATGATGCGTCCGCTTACAGTGATGACCTTTCTAAACTCTGCAATGATGTTTCTCGCCAGAAATTTCTACTCACAGTGGTGACGTGCCTTTACTCGGCGATGACGTCTCTGAGGTGATTGTAACACTTTTTTTTGGCTGCAGTTTCCTCCGCCGGGTGACGAGGTGGCGATGACCTTTAACCTTCGTGAGGAACGTTTCCAACAGAAGTGACAACGTTTTGAAAAAGATCTGATTGTAAAAACCTTCTGTATATCAGGACAAAGATGTGCAACAACATGTGTTCAACCTAGACCTGAATCAAATGCAACGTTCATGTACACACACACACACACAAACACACACACACACAGACAGCTGTCAGTCAGTCTTTGAAAGCAATGTGTTGTTTGTTAAGTCTGACACTCTGCCTCAGCCGCTCTAAGCCTATTACTGTATTCTTTCTCTGCTGTTCACAACACACACAAACACACGCACGCACGCACGCACACACACACACACACAGACACACACACACACACACACACACACAGTGGGGCTATCACTAAGGCCTTATTCAATAAGCCTACAGCATATCCTCCAACCATATCGCACATCATTCTCCCTACAAACACACCGTCTGCCTCACACACACACACGATATCTAAATCTTTTTTTCCTGAGTTGTCGTCCCTGTTTGTTGAGAGTATCATTTACAGCCAAGGTGTTTGAAGAAAGACACCTCTCCCGTGGCGTTGTGTGTGTGTGTCTCTTTAGAGTGGGGCTTTGCGGCTCCTGACACCGTTATCAGCTCTAGTTGAATGTATTTCTTATCAAGGTGGAGGTGTGGAGGGTGGGGGAGGAGGGGGACCGACGGCCGACAATACAAGCTTATCAAACGTCCTCAGCCACGATTCGGCCTGTCACTCAAGACCTACATGCATGCTCACCCGTGCATGCACACACACACATATACATACAAAAACACACAGACAGCAGGCCCTTTTTGATTGATAGATGGCTTCCCAACAAATAGAAAGCTGGGATCAACATCCTCATGGCCCTTTTTTACCTTACACACACTTATGCAGTGGCATAACGTGTGTGTGTGTGAGTGAAAGAGAGAGAGAGAGAACATTCCAGAGTAACAAAGGTGGGATTAGGGATGCATTAGTTGGCCGTGGAGCGAGAGGCCTGTCAATAACAGCAGCCCGAATAAACCCTGAAACCTCGATAAGAAGACAAAGGACGAGCCAGATAGTAGCAAGCAGAGAGAGAGAGACAGGGAGGGAAGGATCAATAAAGGGAGAGAGGAGGGGTGAGAGAGCGAGATGGATGGATGGACAGGCAGAGAGGGGATCAATATCATGAGAGACAGGAGGAGAGAAAGTTTTCACAAAGACAGCTGAGAGTGTAAAGTTGGGTGAGGATAAAGGGAGCGTAGGAGATGAAGATAATGGATTGAAGGCTGGAGGAGAAGATGCAGGGAGTTGGGATGTAGGTAATAGGAGGGTTTGACTGAAGATGGTTCGATAACGATGGTGGTGATGGTGCTTTACATTCTGCTGCAGCCAGAAGTTTGGGGTTATTTTGACTGTTTTTATTGAACAGAAAGAGGACACTTGGACATTTTCACAAAAAAAAGCTTCTGTCTGACCAACCTAGAAGTTGTTTGATGACGTTTATAAGCTTCTGTTATTGGGATCTTCATTTATTACTGACTGGCTGCCAAAGAGTCTGTATTTCTACTACACATTTCCATTCACTTCACTTTCAGAAAACAGAAAAAAAAATAGCTGTCACGTGTTTTCTCTGTTGTAAAATTATCATTTCCTTGTATTAATGTACGTCACATTCACATACTTTCATATTTGAGTTTAACTACAGCTGGAGCTCCAGCAGGCTACGTGACAACCCTTTTCCACGATATGAACTCTTTCCACAAACCCAGGATCAACTTTGCCTGCATTTCTAACGAAGGAACCGGGATCTAAGTTTAGCACCTGGGTATTAAAACATTCCTGCTCTGGAGGTCGTACTTTCCGATGGCTTAGAGCCCATCGGGACACAGTTGGCTGCAAAGACGAGCCTTGAAACTGTTACAACCACCCTGTTTCCACAACGTTTTCATGGACAGGAGTTGTATCTAAATTTCAAACAGAGGGACCAGGGTGCATTTAGTCTTCAGCCACAGTTTGCAGCCACAAAGAAAGTCTTTGCACCGAGGGTAGCCCGGCCGGGGTTTGCAGTACTGAGCATCACTCGTAGTGAAACACAAACTGAAAGAAAGCCACATCCTGAGTAAAGTACACCGTGGTTTCCTTCCCTGCCTGACTGAAATGGCAGATTGGGATGTTTCTGTAATTAACTCACCTGATGTCAAACGGCCTTCACTGCCAGAGGACGCCTACAATTTGAATTCCAATTCAAAAGGCTTTATTGGGATGACATTTGATGTGTTTTGCCAAAACACAATTACGATTATGAAAGGCAAAGTTAAGGAATTAAATTAACAAAAATAACAATTAATTAATAGAATAACATACATAATGAAACAGACAAACTAAATCATGTAAAATAAGTAATCAAGTTTGTATTGTTCCCAATAACAATGCAAGACAAACAAACAGAATGCAAGTGTTAATCTACTGATAATATAATAAAATAAAGAAATGTTAATGGTCAGGATAAGACAGCCATTAGTCTACAAATAACATTAAAACAAGATGTGTATTTTCGGTTTTTGTCCTACTGGTTGTCTCTTTTGTTTTGGCAGAACGTGACATATTTAGCAGCAGTTCTGCACAAGCTGTCTACACCAAAACAACAAGATACACCCGGATACGTAAGTTATGTCACATTCATTCTTTTTTCTTAAATTAAGTACTTACTGAAATGCGTCTGAGTTTAGAAGAAAGCAGCAGTACCAAGAACAACGTGTACGTCACGTACGCATTAAGGTAGACTTTTCAATTTGTTTCACAAAACACAACAACAAGACTTTAGCACATATTTTTAACTGTTAAGATCAACAGATTTGTCACTTGAACTAGACACACGGAAGATCCAACGTCCTGTCAAACAAACAGTTGACATCCAGCTGAGACCCAGCGAGCTGTGTTGTGATGGAAAAGGAGCTAAATAACTCGCATGTATGCTATTTATCATCCTGCCAAAGACATGCCATCTTGAATTGGTGGTTGAAGAGCGGCGGGCTCTTAGTCACAACAATCCTACAGAGGCTTGAACCAATGACAGCAGGGCAGCGGGCAGCGGCGGGTGGGGAGGGGCGTGTAATTGTTTCAGCGTTCTCATTAATTAATTTCCCTCCTTCATTTATACTGGAAACACTACATAGGTCTGGGAGGTATAGGTAATGATACAGAGGGAGAGACATGAATACTGAGAGAGAGAGAGAGCGAGAGAGCATCCTGTTCCCGTCAGTGTGGCGGCGAGCAGCTAGCTGTCACACAAAGACACAATGAGGCCCAGCAACAAACAGCCACTTAAAAAACAGCCTGGCAACAGAGAGCAAATTCAATTAGAGAAGTAATTAGTAGATACAGGGCCAGGCAGCGGGCTGCCGCGACGCCACAACATAAGAATTAATAGGCGCGGAAAGGAGGAGGACGCTGTCATAATTAAGAGGCAATCACCTATGTCAATGAATACCTAAAAAAAACACAGCCCCCCAACGCAAAACTATTAATTCAGTGATCAAAAAATATTTCAGGAGATGATTAATACAGCAAATTCATTTTAAAAGACTAATTTCTGGAAAGATAGCAAGACAATTGCACATAATGTACTCTGCCTGGCATTTATATTGCTAATTAAATTTTTTCTTTCTGATAATTTGTGGAAGGATTGCTCTTCCCTGTCTTTCTCTCCCGTGTGTGTGTGTGTGTGTGTGTGTGTTTGCTTCTTCTAGAGTTCTGAACCAATGGAGGCAGTGTTGCAGTAGTAAACACACTTTAGAGGCTGTCGAACAGAGCTGTGTCTCGAAACGCCTTCCAGCACAGCACCCGCCACGCATGGGCGAAAAAAAACAATATGAACACGCAAATTAAAAAAACTACGCAAAAAAAACACAAAAAAATGTCTTTCCTTCTTCAACTCTGAAACATCCCTCCACCCCTCCCCTTATTTATCTCCCCCCAGCAACACCCCCACAATCCTCCCCCACAACTCCACACATACAAAAGACCCGGCAATTAAATTAGACGATAAGGACGTAAAATAAATCAGCAGGTTATTGATTGATTTGTCTCTCTTTGGGTGGGGGTGGAGGGCGGTGGCAGCTATCATTTCACACCAACAGCTCTTCTATCGCTAACTAATTACTCTGTTTCTCAAATCCCTTAAAATGAGACACCAAGGTTTCACGGAGACGGAGGGATCTGAAGGATTAGAGAATCATCAGAGAGTGTAAACAACAAGAGAAATGTCTCTTCTGGGCAGCTTTGGAATCCAACACGCGGTAAAGTGCCGGGATTGTTTGTCCTTCGGCCTGATGCTGCCGTCACCCACATCAGTGCAGAAGTCCTGATGCTCTTAGAAAGTAATGCATCTAAACAATAACCACAGAGCTGCCCAGAAAAGCTGCAGGGTGAACGTAGTCCAAGGTTCCTGGTGCATTAGGACGTGTGAAAGGAATACACCAAACCACCACGCGATCCGATACATGCAAGTTTACTGGTCCCACGACTGCTGGATGTACAGTAGCTCAACACAAGAAAGTAGAATACATCATCGGTAAATTGTCTTCAAATTCAAGACAAAACTGGTGGAGATATTTATAGGTGGTCACTTTACTTCACAGTTCCTTCACGGGAAACCTGCACTGCTGTAGCCAGTACACAACTACACACATACTTAGAAAAATATATCCCAAAAACATCATCGAGCAAACACACAGGAAAACCTGGACTCCAGGAAACAACTGAAAGTCATGTCATATGATACTCCATGACAACTGAGAAACCTCAGTCCCGCAAAAGAGAGCGAGTGGACGCCGAGCATGGATTAAATTTTTTGGTTAAACAGTTTTCAAAGTCAAGAATGAACTCTCACACGCAGAACATGAAGAACAAAGAGATTTTATAATCTACTTTGTTCTGTTTTAGACAGCTCAAGTTCTAGATGGAACTGTGACCTCAAACCCTTTCAGGTTTGTGATCCCTCGTCACAGGCCAGGACAGGACATATCTATGAGTAGTGAACAGTGATCCCATTGAAACATAGTATTTCAGTATTGCCTGAATTGTCTCAGTTCACAAGATAAAAATCAAAAGCAAAGAAAGAAAGTCTGAAAGAATGAATAGAAATGTGTGTAGGAGAGCAGTGTTTAGTTTCCCCTTCTGTCCTGTGAGATTAATCATCTTACCATCCCTCAGATTCATCCTGTGATCCACTAGAGGAGTCCTGACCTGTTTTATACAAACGGTACATACCAAACAAACTGCTCCCCTGATTACAGGGTTCGTGCAGCTTTGTAAGAGTCAAATTCAAGCACTTTTTAAGCACTTTCAGAGTACCTAAACCACAAATGTCCACACTCTCGAAGCCTTTATCATCACATCTGAACTGTTACTATAAATGTCAAGAGACAACAAACAAATATGAACATGGGATTGTTTCATTTCAAATTTTAAATGATTTTTTGTTTTAGTTTAGTTAGTGATTGTGTCGATGATGAAACACCAGATTTTGTTGAAAATCAAGCACTTTCCAAGGAGTATATACAAATTCAAGAATATCCTAACCTTGAAAACACAACAGTTTTTTAAGAAAATTAAGTATTTTCCAAACTTTCTATTGAACCTTTTAAAATTTAATATTGAATTAAATTCCCA
This sequence comes from Nannoperca obscura, assembly GCA_036024295.1. Lineage (NCBI taxonomy): Eukaryota > Metazoa > Chordata > Actinopteri > Centrarchiformes > Percichthyidae > Nannoperca > Nannoperca obscura. Next base: position 6,957 of record JAVQJL010043110.1, read on the forward strand.
TCGAGTTTCGATCTGACTTTAAGTCCACACATTAGGACACTCAGACTTTAGTGTAGAGCCACAAACTAAATCCCTTTCTTACCTCCTAAACTTCCACCAACAATTAAATGTTTAAAAATCTTGTAAAATAGTTCAGAAATCAGTCATAACTCCTGTGGATATTCTGCTCTGTTTAATTTATGCAGAAATAGACCTGAAATAAATAGACAGAAAGCTCTAGTAGACTAAAATTGAATGATACAATAACCAAAAAAAAAAGAAAAACAGATTGACCTCTAACCCCGGGGTTAAGTAAGTAAAAACAAACACGTGCTGATGCACTGAACCTGTGGATTGTGGCGTTTTGACTCAACGGTCTGAATTTCTGAGAGAAATATCTTCACATTTTATTTCATCTTCTATGAGGAAATGAAAATCAAGGGTCGCGTTGAGGGGGGGCTAGGCTGTGATGATGAGCTGAATTTCCACATCTTTTAAATACAGATTTAGTTTCTCTGGCTCGGTTAAAAATGGAAGGAGATCTCCATACGCAGAATTTACATATTCATCTGTGACAGTTGGGGGTTATTTGGAGCCCCATTTTGGAGTGATGTGAGAAAAAAAATATCCACTTAGCCATATCATCTCTCACGATCGGGACTCATAAGCCTGGCAATAGGCTGAGAGGGGAGGATAACACTAATATGGCCTCAGATTTCTATGCGGGACTAGTTAATGCTATTTACTGAGGAAGGTAGATGATCGACTGGGGAGCAGAGAGGAGAAGGAAGGGAAGGAGATGGACATTAAGTGGCCTTCGGAGTCTGTGGCTGCTGCTTTAAGAGCCAATTACCAGGCTAATGGAGTTAATGCCAGAGATGAGATGGGCTCGGGAGATGAGAGAGGAGAGAAGGGAGAGGATAGCGGGGATGCCTGACACTGAGACAAACTGCAGCGGGGGAGAACGATTAGCGTTTGTTAATCTGATGGGCAAATCATTAATCAAACATAGTGTAACACATCAGGAAAGGAACCAGAACGGGTTGGAGGGGCAAGGAAACGCCACAAAACACGCGCACGGACGAGATCTGTCTCGGCTTCATGATCCGTCATGTTAGGCTGCAGATTAAAAGTGTGATCTCCGGGCTTATGAACGATTTAGCCAATTACCAACGTTATCTAAAACGCTTTAATTTGCCATTCAGAGCTGCAACAGGGGCCCTCGGAGCCGTCAATGAGGGTGATTAGAGCCCAGATTGCGGCTTCGAAAGGCCCCAAACATCTGCTGTCAAAGTGACTTGGAGACGTCAACTCAGGAAAAAACTCCTCTTCAGAGCCTGGCATCTGATTAGTGTGGAGGAGACCGGGGGAGAGGAAAGGAGAAGAGAGGAGAGGAGAAGGGAGGAGAGGAGAGGAGGAAGAAGGAGGGAAGAGAAGAAGAGGATGAGATTAGAAAGGAGGGGAAAGAAGAGGTGGAAAGACCTGAGTTGGTCGGCTGCCAGCTAGCTCAGTGTGACAGGGAAGGCCCATCTGCGCTCCCCGACACTCAAGATGGCAGATGTAGAAGCAGATTGATTTTCATTCAGCTGTCATGATACACAAGTGGAAAAAAAACACTCACACAACACAATCATGGTGTTTGAGAGCTCTGTCAAGTGCCTGGGCTGCTGTTGACTGTCGGCCTGCCAAGCTGTTTCTCTCCTTCCCGTCATTTCCTCATTCTCTCTCCCTCCCTCTCTCTCCTCTCCCTTCCTCCCTCTGTCTCACTCGACGAGCACTAGCTAGAATCTGAACGCCACATCTGGCGCTCAAATTAAATCATTTACAGTCCATAGAGAGAAGCAGCGTTTAGTGACAATACAGCCGGTGGGGAATCAGTGTGTTTTCTCTAAGCTCTGACACCCTCGTCTCCTCTGGCATCTGATTAGATGTCATCGTGGGCGCTGTTCAGATGTGCGAGACGTTTTTTTCTTGCTGCACGTTACAAATCGCAGGGTTGAAAATGTCATGGAGGGAGCTGATCATCTGGTGGCGTCGCCTCTGACACCTGCACTCCTTTCTCTCCGTGTCACGGCTTCCATCTGCAGGTCTCTTAACTTCAACAGATTTTTTTATTTTTGGAGGGGGGGGGGGGGGGGTGCAAAACGGTTTGACTGGAGGTTACCAAAGAAGGATAAAGATTTTTCTTTAACTTTTACAAATGTTTATAAGGTCATGAAGGTGTTGGAAGTCATGAGTAAAATGTGGTAATGTGGGTATGAAAGTTCTGCCTTTGAGCAAAGCACCGAGCACCAAACTGCAGGTGGAGCTGCTGACTGTACTGGAGTCAACTCAAAAACTTTAGTTCCACCAGGAAACGGACCTGTGGAAAAGTCTGTCCACACCCAAAGACACGTGATCCAAAAGGGAACTGAGGACAGTCAGACCCCTCTCATAACAGACCCGAGGATAATTAGATCTGATCTAAACTGTGGTCAAACCCAGAGTTCGTCTCCAGTAGGTGTTCACACTTTGTGTTTCGTGCCTGTAATTATAATCATGTAGCACGTGATCAGACGTGATGCCGGGTTCACTTGGAGCTGATATGCACAGAAACACAGCAGATCACACCGATTAGACTGAGGTTCGAAATGGTTCTCAGGTGCTAAGAACCAAGTGGAATCTGTAAAGTTTGCTAGCTAGAACAAAATCCATTAAATCCAAAGTGACACTGACTTCAGTGCCAGAAGGGACCAGCCCAACAAACCCTGCAACCTCCTTTCATTATTACTAAGACAACACTCGGCCTCACTCTCTCCATCTCTTGATCCCTTTTCAAATCTCCCACTTCGGGAAGTGGTGTACAAAGTATCAACAGATATTATTGTAGTCTAGATGACAGAGCTACTCTAGTTTCTCTGGAAAAGAACACGACAGAGTAGGACCACAATCACTTGAAACTCTTTAAGAAAATCTTTTTCCTAAGAAAAATAAATAAAAAATAAGTGAGCTGTGTCTTTTCACTTACAGCCCTTTCCCTCTTGTATATAGACTTGATTTTACAGTGCGCTGCAAAATAACCCTCTTCACAAGTCGTTTAGCCTTAAAGACTTATATAGATATATTGATCAAAACTAGAAAACATTCTCCCAATGCAGGTTTTCTTTCTGCCCGGTAGTTTGTGGGGCATTATGGTCTCTAGTGACCAGAAGAGACGTGACAGGAAATGAGGGAAGAAATTAAGTGCAACACCCAGTCAAACTTGAACCATAAACCATGGGCAAATTCGGGTTTTACTGTTTATTCTGTTTTCTATAAAGTTCTAATAATATATTTTAACAGGTCAGAATAAAGCAGATCATCAGATACCAGAAAAACTGCATTTGGCTCTAGAAAATGCCTCAAATAAGTTGATTTAAGATGAAGTGGAATAACACCACCCCAATAGCAGCTTACTTCCAGCTTGTCTAAAGATTTCAGCACTCAAACTAAATGACTTGTTAAAACAGAGATTTACATTATAAAAAGGTATCACAGCGATACAGGCCCATAAAAAAGCACAAAACACACTTTCACATGACGACTGCTGCGCATAATCTGTCCACACACTCCAAAAGTGAACAATAATGACTACTGGGGTTGTGTCAATCAGCCAATACCCACACTAATAAAACATTCCACTCCCTGCTAATCACATTCATCTGTCATTAACCGCTGCTCTATCAATGGCTGATTCAGGCCTTATAAAATCATAAAACATTTCTGCCTTTTTTTTTTGGAGATTTCATTAACGTCATCTTCGAGATTTTGGGAAGCCTCATAGAAGGCTATTGACTTGTAGCTCAGCCTGGGAACGGACTGACTCCTGTGAAATCTCTATAAAATATGAGGCTGGTGGTCATCTGTCATTAGAGTCAGACAGCACAGGCCTTTGTTTGTCCGGCACGGTGCAGCACTGGACTGTTCTGGCTAGTGGCGAGACTGTAGTATGTGAGAGAGAGAGAGAGAGAGAGAGAGAGAGAGAGAGAGAGAGAGAGAGAGAGAGAGGCAGCTGACACAGTGTGAAACAGAAAGCAGTGTGTGAGTGTGTGAGAGAGGGAAGCAGTTGACCTGGTGTCAATTAGGAGCCCATATCGTTCCATTCCCCAGGGGCGAGGCCGACTCTGAAACATTAAATCATTTCATTCACTTCAAACCGATCCTGCTGTTTCCCTCCTTACACTGCCTGTGACTGAAAGCTCCCGCTGCCTGCCGGGTTGGCGACATTTTCGCTGAACTGTAGATGAAAGTAGTCTGAATCTCAGAGCTCCGATATCGCAGCAACGCCTCGTTTAGCAAGCAAAGAGGTGAAAGAGCAACAAAATGTTTTAGTAAATCGGTTATTTGATCAACTTACTGATTCAAGTTTAGTTTAGTTTATCCAGATAATATGCTGAGCTCCCTGACAGGCTCACATTAAACATAAGTTAAATTCATGTTTAAAGAAGTGCGAGACAGATGTGAGTAACTGTTTTATCTCCTCTATGAAGGCTGTATTTTTACTGTTATTTATTTGCAGTAGAGAGCAAAATAACTTTAATGAAGTCTAGTGGAAAACACAAATCCAGACTGTTTTCACATGAATTCCTAATAAAGTTTATTTTTGCACACACTACCTGGGTTTAAAATGTTTGGCACGTGTGTCTCTTTCGATGTTCGATATTAGTCAAAGAATTCTGTCTTGTCATGATGCTCAGATGGAGAATATACTGCACGTGACCCCTTTTTGTTTTACTGACAGATGGCAAAACCCACAGAATCTAAAAGAAATCACCAAAACACGGTAAGAGTGAATTCAACCCTCTGTTTTTCAAAAGCAGGTAAGTATTAGCAGCTGAGAAAAATCATGCGCCTCCGTTGGGTGAAAATCTGTGATTTGAAAACCGAATCCTCGCAACAATTGAGACTACGTTACACAACTTGTTCTCCCTGAATCATGATCATTTAAAGTCTAGAAAGGTGTGTTGAGCTCGAGTCAGAAATGTGTCATTTCCAGCACATCCAGCGAGAGGGACGACACGTGTCCATGTACTTCCAACACTAATGGAAAACCATGTTTACACAGCAGGAAATGTTAACAGCATACTGTGCACACATCCCATTAAGCACTCACCAACAGTAATTAGTGCAAACTAGTGAGTAATACAACATAGAAATACCATGTTCACACATCCAAACTAAAATGACTTTAATATCATGTTATATGTTATATGAGTCTGCACGAACACACGCATTTAGAATCACACACACTTAGGCGTTGCTAAACTTCATGCAAATTCTCCAACTGATTTAGTAATAAATCCCATATTTCCGATCGTTGTTTGTTGGTGGCAGACTCCAAATCAGCTTTTCCATAAAATCCTCTCTGACAAAATGTGACAAACTATTGTTGTTCTTTGTCTCCATATCACTCTAATCCTCTTTCTCTTCTCTCTCTCTTCCTCTCCATCCCTCCATCCGTACTCCCCAACCGCAGGGAAAGGCCTCAGTACTGACCGCGGTGAGCGCACGCACGCACGCACACGCACACGCACGCACGCACGCACGCACGCACGCACGCACGCACGCACGCACGCACACACACA
>JAVQJL010043113.1:0-16916 GCA_036024295.1 Nannoperca obscura
CCCCCCCCCCCCCCCCCCCCCCCCCCCCCCCCCTCTATGCTGCTTGACATGATGTATCAAATGCTTTTAATCCTTCCATATTTGAATGAAATTCAAATATCAAATATTTTAAAGCTGCACTCCATATTTTTATATTACAAATGTTTTTATGCTACTAATGTTTTATTACTAATAATACTTATTAATTACAAATGACCATCTGTAATGTCGCTTGTAATGATGAATCCACAGAGGGTTATCCCTCATCTGCAGCTCTCCTCAGCTCGGTGGAGCTTTTTAGCCTCTTTTAGCTCTTTGTTTTGGATTTCCCACCCAAATGTCAGCTCTCATCATCCTCATTTTTCTGCAGCAGCGGCAGAGTTTTTGGAGACCAAAACCGAGCTAAAAGGTGAGTGAGTGTCGGAGGTGTGTTCAGACATAAAGCAAAGCTGATTTTCACAATGGTAATATCCACATGCGTGCAGTCTGTATTCTTTCCCCCAAAGATCTAATGCACTGAGTGAACAGGCGTTAACTGTAAGCTAGCTAGAAGCTGTGAGCATGGGAGCGTCTGTGTTATAAGGCCGCTTCAGAACAAGTTACAACACTCTCCCATCCTCGTGTCTTTCCATCAGGGTTGCAACTAACAATTCTTTTTATCATCAATTACTTCCTCGATTCAGCGAGTAGTTGTCTTGTTTAAAATGTCAGCAAGAAAATAACAAAAGGGTCAAAGGTGATGTCTTAAAATGTTTTACAAAATCGTTGCAGTCGCAAACCCAGAGCTATACCGTTCACCGACTCAGTTTGCAATTGTGGCAGTCCTTATCATTCAAAGTCTGTGATCCCAAATTTAAACGGGATTACTTTTAGGTAGGAAAAAATGTTTTATAATATAAAAAATGTATAGAAATTCCAATATATATATAAAGTAAATGAGAGGAAACTTACTTATCACCAAATATTTCATTTTTGAGTTTACTTTTGCCCTCCTTTAATAAAAACTCCAACAGCACATTTGGAATCAGACTATAAACTGTGACACAACGATCCCACTACAGTGCGTTGCTGCGTACTTTGTTGGACACAGGATGTACTTGCCAATTGCCTTTGTTCACTTGGATTGGTGAAAGTATGTCAGTGGGTTACATTGACACCGGCGCAGGGCTGCAGAGGAGGAGCCAGTGAACTGGGTCACGTGGTTGCACACTGATCGCTACTCGAAACAGTCGCTGCACAAACCAGTCCTCCAAACCGCTGGAGTTGCGCCTTTATCGTAGCCTTTTCCCTGTTACCTTTGTTGGTACGGCATATTTCTAAACGCAGCTCAATCCCACTGAAAACAGACGAGCTGTGGTTTTCTCTTCTGGCAGAAACAACTCACCACCACCTTCGAGGACGGAAAACTGCTTTTTCGGCGTCGCTGAAACCAGCCCCTGAAAACTTGCTCCTTCGGTTTGATATTAGATTTTTGTGATTCCTGTGTAATTATATTCGCTAGTCTGGCCGTAGTTTTGACGGTCTTTACCGGGTTTAGGTATCGTTCAATTCAATGTTATAGATTAAAAGCTAGTTTCCCAACCGGGGGCAAGCAGCGACTTTTCAGTTGCTGAACATCAAAACAGAAACACGGCTTCACGGAGGTAACAGAGGAGGAGGAAACCCCCAAACTCACAGGACATGGAGTCGACCAAAGCCGGTAAGTGCGCATTATTCCTAATTGAAATGACAATAGCTACAGTTTGTGGCAGTGGTCTTAATATTGAAGCCGCATCCAGCCATTATGTTCAGTGAAATTACGTTTTGTTAAAGTCCCACGACCAGCGTAACGAGGGCACGTTCTTGTCTTACATTTTATATAGTCTTTAACATTTTAAAGTGCTTCGCCTAAATGTCGTAGAGTTAATATTAAACTGGGTTAGCAGTGCCAGTCGACTGTTGTTATTACCCAAGTAAATAGCTTCAGCAGCACTGCAGTCGTCTCGTCTCACATGGACCCGTCAGCCTAGCCATGTGCGCCTCTGTTTACGCTCCCCGTGCGTCGCCGCTCATTGGCCGAGTGGCGCCGTGACGTCGGCATTGCATAATTCCACCTATCAAGATGGTGTGGGGACTCGCTGCGGATACACGTGAGGCATCTCGTTGCAGCTCGCGGTGACCCAGTTTTCCCGGGGAAAGAACACGCCTGCTCCACGTGGGGGCGTGTTAGAAACACGTCTAAAGTTACGATGCATTCAGGGCCCATGGGATTCACAAGCCTCTTTGTAAATTATACAACTTTAATATATTTCTAGAAATTACATCCAACTCAGTTTTCATATGTTAGTATATGATCTGAACTACTAATATATAATCTGAATATAATATATAATGCTGACATTGTTTCTTCATTAAACTCAAAATGATAATAGAAATAATTTGTGTAGAGCTTTGAAAAAATAAATTAGTTTTCATTACATGTCACTTTATAACCACTGCATGCAAAATCTAATTACGGAACACAAATGGATGTCTGTCCCCAAAGTATTTGGTATACCTAGACCAACAGTTTTCTCATTGACGTACAAGTGTTGAAAAGATGATATTTCCTATGAGACCTGAATGCAGCACTCTTTTTTTTCTTCCTGTTGTCAGTTTTCCTGCTTGGTAACTTTATCCTCAAAATGAAATCTTATATTCTCTTTAACTGTAACTAACTGTTTAACCATCTATAGTACTATGTGATGATATACTAAGCAGGATTAATAAATGTTAAACTTGGAAGAGACAGCCTTTTTAATATCATTACCCATTGAAATGTAATTCAACTTTGAAGTGATTTATGGTATTTTGAAGGTTTTATTCTGAAAAATATGTTTTAATTGGGTGAAGGCAACTTTTTTAAATGGTATCCAGTCCACTTTTATGCTATGTATTAATTATTATTTCATAACTGCATTCTATGTAAATGCAGTAATGAAATGCATCAGTTATGCTGTACGTTTTCAATCAGGTCAAATAAAACAGACCTATTTAGAAAGTGATTTGGCACAAGATCCATTTGTTAAAGAGCCTGTGATGTGAGTGGCTGCCAGGACTGGCCAAGCTACCTACTACACACCCTTGTGAAGCTGGAGTTATGTAATGGCCGTTACCTAATCATTGAGAATGCAGGGGAAGAAATCAGGTCAGCCTATGTTGAGGGGGAAAACAGGCTCAGCAGCAGCAGGGACCTGTCTTCTCGGCTCCTACTGGCTGAGGAAGCTGATGTCGTATTATGATCTGTCCTCTTTGTGTTAAGCTTGCTGGTTCCACATGAAAATTCCCCGGAGCTGCGCGTACGTTTCATTTGAAAGAGTAGCATTGAGATGCTGCTGAGTAGAAGCAGTAGCAGCACCATTTCCCACCAAAAGTCCCAAACCCAAAGACCATTCATTTACTGTCAGAAATGACAAAGAAAAGCAGCAAATCCTCACATTTAAGAAGTTGGAAAAATGAACAATGATCAAATATATAGATCAAATCTATAGTTTGGTTTTAAAAGAGGCTCAGTTATTTCTTAAAACAGCTGGTCACTGTAGTTTTTATCAAACATTACTCAATCAGGAGGAAATAGTGCATTTGTTGGGGACTATTTTCAGCGGCGGATTAATCTACATTTGGTGCTCTAGTGAGTGTTTGGGGCAGCATGACGCTGTATGTGGGATGGAGTCCCACATATTACGCTGTTCGTGTTCAACAGTGAGATTTGTTGAAAATAAGTCAAATATAGTATAACTAGCCGTATCCTTTTAAGGTAAGAAATGAAGGTTTATTTAAACATAAAGCACACGTGGGAACAGTCCCTGTATTCACGGCCCATTTCCTCTTTGCCATTTCCACCAGGTGGCGTAATAGCCTACATCAGCTCGTCCAGCTCTGGCTCTAGCCCGGAGTCGTGCCACAGCGACTCCTCCAACGGCAGCTACCAGTTGTCGTCCTCCCCGCCCCGCGGCTCCTCGCCCAGCCGCCACCGGGCGGGCCAGCCGGCTAAGCCCACTCTCCCCTCAGCTGGCCAGAACCTTCCAGGACCGCCGAAAAGCGGACGCTCCTCCTCCACTGCAAAATGTGGCATCACAAGTAAGATGTGTTTTGAGAAGCGAACCGCTTCTTTTAGGCAGTTGATTTTATAGAGGACCCTGCAAGCACATCTTTCTATGTTGTTGAAGTGGTTACGGTGCTAAATCATGCTTGTTTTCTGTACCACTCAGAAATCAACGGCCTGGTGCTGCTGTGTAAGGTGTGTGGCGACGTGGCCTCTGGTTTCCACTATGGCGTCCATGCCTGCGAGGGCTGTAAGGTGAGTGTGGCTCTCAGGAACCCCCCTCACACACACACACACACCTCTGTTGGACTGCAATTGAAGTGGGTCACCAGTGAAACTCTCCCCATATTTATATCGGCTGCCTCTTGTACTTCACACTGCTGCGTGGCCTAGTTAACTGTGGGGAGTAAACACACCACATTATAGCACGCTTTGGAGGCTCGCTCACATGAACAGCAGTGACTCTACAGGTCTGGACCGGGCTAGTAACGCATTTTCAAGTCTATGAAGATGTCTTTTGTGGCCTGTGTGCATTACATGACCGACCCACAAGTTGTAATCATTGTAATGACATGGTTTGGCCACTATGTCAAATTGGCTACAATGCCTGGTGCACTTCCTGAGGGCTTGGTCCACGCAGTTTCCCCACCATCACCACCGCACCCCCAGCCCTGCCCTCGTGATCTCTGTCGTGACAGCGGGCCGTTTGTCTCTGTGAACACGCAGGGCTTCTTCAGGAGGAGCATCCAGCAGAACATCCAGTATAAGAAGTGCCTTAAGAACGAGAGCTGCCCCATCATGAGGATCAACAGGAACCGCTGCCAGCAGTGCCGCTTCAAGAAATGCCTGATGGTGGGCATGTCCAGAGACTGTGAGTATCTGCAGTTACTCTTACTGTTGGGCTTATTAGAGCAATGATCAGAAGCGTTTTCAGCCACACATTTTTTTTGTGCCTATTTTCCATTTGCGCATCCTGGAAGTGCCGTAAATGTCGCAACAAAGATTTTACGCTTGATTGAGGTGGTAAAAGTTGGAGGGGGTCTTCAAAATTAAATAATTTAAAATGACAGGATTAAATACATCTCATATATATATATATATATATATATATATATATATATATATATACACACACACACACACACACACACACACACACACACACAATACGTTATATAAGCAGGAGAAAACATGAAATTATCCAATACATTTAAAAAACCCAGCTCAATATTGTTCAATTTAATTATTATTAAGTATTTTGGAAATAGTTAAGATTTAATAACATTCCATGAAGACAAGATTCTAGATTTAGTCTATTTATTCATTTGAGGGATGTCCACAGGCGGACTCACAGCCGACAGATTCAAACTGAAGATTCAGAGTTTGTGCAGCAGAAGCTGAGAAATGTCGATTTGTAGTCCCAGTTCAATCCTACGTTTCCCATGATTCAACTCGACAATTGCCCCTTTAATAACGTGCATGTGATGCTTACAATGTTGGATGTGCATTTCTTGAAGCAAGCTAACCCCACCCCGTGTGAAAGGGTGGCTGCCTAACTTCTGACTGATGATTCTCCCTTCTCTGTTCAGCTGTGCGCTTTGGCCGAATCCCCAAGCGGGAGAAGCAGCGCATGCTGCTGGAGATGCAGAGTGCCATGAACAACATGATGAACAACAGCCAGACTCTACCAGCCAGTGCCACAGAACCTACCTCTGAGGATGCCGGCCCCTCCTGCTTTCCATCCAGCCAATCAGACTCCAGCTCTGACCCTGAACCCAGCGTGGCCATGGACACCAGCCCCAGCTCGGCCTCGCCCGGCACGTCAGACAGCGGGGAGGAGGAGGTGATTGGCTCAGTGACCAGGGCCCACCAGGAGACCTTCATGTACAACCAGGAGCAGAGCAGCCTGCCAGCTGAGGCCCCGACCCCCACGGGCTCCCTGAACAAAAACACCACTAACCACCGGGCAGAGGAGCGCCAGGATGGCTGGAACCACCACAACAACCTGGTCACCATGGCAGCACAGGAACCCCCCACTGGCCTGGGCCCCCAGGGTCAGGAGGACAACACCACCAACCACTGCCCCTTCAGACTGTCCAGGAGGGCTGCCACCAGCCACTGTCCAGCCTACACACATGGAGCTTTCAGAGCTCCGCCGACACAGGGCCCCGCCAATGGAGCCCACAGTGGGCCCCTGTGGAGAGGAGGCAACAGAATGCATCTGGTAAGAGAGGTGCACCAGTTCAACACGCTTTAGTGAAGCATTAAATCACTGTTCAACTTCTGATTCTTTGTAGAAGGCCGACATCAGTAACAGTAGTTCTGTATTTAACTCTGTTTTATGTGTCCTCAGGTTTGTCCCATGAACACGTCTCCCCACGTGGACCCTCATAAGTCTGGCCACGAGGTGTGGGAGGAGTTTTCCCACAGCTTCACCCCCGCTGTCAGGGAGGTGGTGGAGTTTGCCAAGAAGATCCCCGGCTTCAGAGATCTTTCCCAGCCTGACCAGGTCAGCCTGCTGAAGGCCGGCACCTTTGAGGTATAGTATGTTTCTCTGAGATCTGGACAGCTGGTAATAGCAGGTGTCTGTGGAACCCAGACTGACAGAGCAGTGTTTGTGTTGACAGGTACTGGTGGTCCGCTTCGCTTCTCTCTTCAATGTGAAGGACCGCACCGTTACGTTCCTGGGTGGGAAGAAATACAGCGTGGACACTCTGAGGGCCATGGGGGCTGGGGACCTCCTCAACTCCATGTTTGATTTCAGCGAGAAGCTCATCAACCTGGGCCTCAGCGAGGAGGAGATGAGCCTCTTCACTGCTGTGGTTCTGGTCTCTGCAGGTGGGTTTGAAATTAGGTTCTAGTTCCTCTTGATTTGGCTAAAGCACCACCACAATACACTGCACACACCACAGAGCAAGATGGTGTTTGGAAAGCAGTATATTGGTACCAGTATATATGAACTAGCTGTTGATGCTAAGCTAAGCTAATTGGCTGCCAGCTGCAGACTTTTTAAAATAAAAAATACCAGATTTTTCGTACATGAATACAAAACGTATGCCGCCTCTCAAGCTAACACCGTCACCACCCATTCTTTCAGATCGTTCTGGCATAGAGAACGTGAACTCGGTGGAGGCCCTGCAGGAGACACTGATCCGCGCCCTGCGGAGCCTCATCACCAAAAACCACCCCAACGAGTCGGCCATCTTCACCAAGCTTCTGCTCAAGCTGCCCGACCTGCGCTCGCTCAACAACATGCACTCGGAGCAGCTGCTGGCCTTCAAGGTCCATTCCTGAAGTTTCCTCTAGTACTTGACGCCCCGGCACAAACTGTTAACAGGCCTGTGACCGGACCTGGGGGGCCACACCCTACCACCAGCCCCACCCTAACCATACCCATTTAGGCATTTACCCGCACCTCTACATGAAGCTTTGGGTTCTGATCCTTCAGTCTGTAAATTGAACTAAAGCACAAAGCTGACATTTAAAGGGGGAAGACCATAAAATGTTCTTGTACTGTACTGTAGGGCGTAACTGCCTGTGTGATGCTAATGCATACACAGACACATTCATTGATGTATATGTTTCTTGTGTTTGTGTGAAGCATACTGTATGTCTGCAACTGTACAAACGTTAGAAGCACTTTGTGTATAGTGTAGGCTAGTATTTTTGCATTCATAGTGCAATATGTGAGTACATTTTGATTCGAGCTGTTATAGTGAGGAGTTAGGAAAAGTGAATATTTTTCAACGGCACACGAAAAGGTGCTGTGCTCACACGATAAGGGGGAGTTGTAAACCTTAAAAAAAAAAAATCCCAGACGCTGAATGACTTGCAAGATACAATTCTCAAAAAAAAAAAAAAAAAAAAAAAAAGCAGACAATGAGAGAAACGTGAGTGTTAAGCTCACTCTAAGAGTCCCAGTCTGGTCACCAGAGAAATCACAGAATGTTGTTTCATTTGAATGAATTAGGTCTTATTTCATGCAGTTGTTTATGTGCTATGCTGTGTATTTGTCAGGTTTTCTAAATTATTTGGGCATTGTGACAAATCAAATGTCAGTGCGACTCTATCGCTCGCTGATTTCTACACATGGATGTTTGGACATGGAGAAACACTGAAGCAATGAAATCAAAATCTTGACTTGTGTCGGGCACCTTTTTTTCTTCTCTTATATTTGGGAGAACCTGACGCCTGCTGTCCTGTGTGTCCCAGGTCGTGATGAGTTGATGTTACGCTGAAAAAATCCAGCAGACTCCAGCAACTCCCACATGCTTGAATAAACGTCATTTCTCTGTGACGAACTGTACAGCCTTGAGCTGAGTGTAGTTAAACTGCATAGGGAGGACTGTTCCACACACAGTACGATTGTAATTCCACTGAAGTGATTTAGATTTAAAGAAATGTCGAGGTGACGGCTCAGTTGCTGGTGTTGAGATATTTTTGCGATGCCGTCTTTATGTTCAGTGAATTCAGAACGTCTGGCCTTATAATATCCAGAGCTTCTGTCACCGTGTTGCTGACATGTGGTTCTGTTCTCTGTGAAAGGATTGCAGTATGCATAGATTTCTATATGAAAATATATACATGCTATCATACATACATAACAGTATAGATGACTATATATAAATACATTTTATAAATGCAGTCCACGTTGTGAATGTGGTTCTTTCGTTTGTCTGGTTGTCATTTAGTTGAGCAGAATTAATCACATTATGTTGAGACTGAATTAAACTTTTGGTCTAAATACTTCTTGAAAAGTCTCTTTAACCCTGACACAGCTTGTGTGGCCAAGCACTGTTCTAACCCACATTACCTCATTAAAAAATGTTAGGATTTCTTCCAAAGATGGCAGATAAAGTATAAACTAATTATAAAGTTAAGTTTAAAGTCTGAGTGTTGTTATAGGTAAAGTCTTTCCTAACTTTTGAAGCTGCGTGCTGATCCTGCTCATAGATCCTTCTGTCTGTGGAGACCCGACAGCTGCGAACTGAAACTTTAAACACAAGACAGAACAAAACTGCAGTGAAATTACAGCTGTTGCAACACCACACATTCATTCCTATTTGATTGAACAGCTGCCCAGAAGCTTTAGTGCACACTGGGCTCTTTTTCATTCATTTTTGTTATTAATTAAACTCTTAACGATGCAGAATTTCAGTTGAAGTTGTGAAACTCCAGGTGAAATGGATCTTTACCCCTGCCAACAGTTAACCTATAAAACATTGTAATTAAATGTGGTGGAGATGTTGGCTGTGAGCCAACTAACAAGGACTTAAACTTAAACTGCATCCCAGCTCCATACAATACCTGCACTGCTGTATACACTAGTGTATAATATTCTGTCTGTGCAGTTAGTAATAAATCAACACACCATTTTATACTAACAGGAAGTCATGCAGTAAGATCACCATCAGACATTGTTCCAACCGGGACTTTAAACAGCCACTGCTAACTAAACATGAAGAGAAAGCAAAACGTCTTTCTAATGCTTTAATACTTATTATGTAATATGGAATTGGGACGCAGCCTTCACTGTGAGGTGTGGGAGCCTAGTTTTTGTTTCCTGGATTCTTTCATGCAAAATGAATTTATCAGTAAAAGCGGCACCAATTTGCACAAGAACATGCTTCAGAAAATAATATATAAAACACATTACTATTACAAACTATGCTCTTGTCATTTCTCAACAAATCGCATGGCGTTTCGGAGGCAAACAATACATTGTAATGAGAATAACTTGTGGTGAGTCGTAGTCTAGAAATATGATTTACTACACTCCCTGTAATTGTATTCATTTCCTGCTACAGCATGTTGACAGTTTTGTCATATTTAATGTTTCACAACACTATTTAGAACTGTCAAGTATTGAAAATGATTATTTGGCAAGTTAAATTAGTGTTGCTACATGAAAAAACCCCCAAATAGACTGAATCTTCTGCACAACATCTTTATGCATGCAGATTTCTAAAGATGATGTGCAGAGAATTTGGCTCCTCTAAACTTGTGAAGAGGCAACAACATGGTAGTGTCACTATCCATAGGCCGCTTGCTCGCTCTCTCTCTCTCCACTCTGCCACTTCCTGCAGCAGCCTGGGACTCCAGCACCATCTGCAGCCTCCTCATGTTCCCTCTGGAAAACATTCATTTTATTTCTTTGCAAGTGAAACACTCCCCAGAGTCAATAACGGCTTCACAAGTTTATAATTATGATTAATGTGGAAGCTCTGTGTACATTAACTCTACTGAATGCAGGATAAAAATGCATAGCTGCATATATACTCATACACTGAAGACCTTCAGTTCGTTATTGTCCTCTCACATATATACTTGCAGGATCTGTGGGTGATATCAATAATCTAAGTCCCGTTTTTGTTTGTCTGTCTTGCACGCACACAAGGACCCACATGCATACAGCATAAAACACGCGTAATACACACGACTGCCAGAGGTTTCATGCTATTCCACTGATTAGTCAAGAAATGTGACAGTTTAAATGTTTAAACAGGCCACACACAAAGGTGGTGTGATCTCTCCTTAAGAATTTGGAGAGTCTCTTGTTAAAGGCATTCATTCATTTGGTTTTACACCAAAAAGTTCCAGAAGTTGTTATATGAAGAATGAAAAGTTTAAACCCTGTCTACTTTCACACCTTGGGCATATTGTCTGTTTTAGAAAGTTACATAAATGTGCATGACGCATTGGAAAGTGGGTTTCAGATGTTAGCCAACAAGATCTTTGTCAGAAGCTAACTGAGGCCTTTTGGTTTACCTTATTTGAAGTAGTAGAGCCTCTGTATTTGAGCAAAATAAAAAATACATAAACTACAACAATAAAGTAAACAAAATGATATAAAAAAATCTTTATCATCTACTGTGCAGGAAAACCATGAAAAAAAACCATCCATCATGCAATTTAAAAATAATATCAGCAATTAAAAGACAAGGGTAAGAAAGTTCACTGAATATGAAATTGCAACAAAAATAAAAGCACAAAATCAAATTCTCTCAAAACCATCTTTATTCTCAAGAGCCAATTCACATTAGCTGCAATTATCAGCATTCATGAGCATCAAAACCATTTCCTCTTGAGGTCCTCCACGCTCATGTGCACTGTCCAGAGCTGGACACTGGCTTACTGGATAATGTTTCCAGTAAAATGCAGCGTGTAAGACAGCAAATTAGGAACAAAAAAGTTCTCATCTTCTGTTGTGCTGCCACAAATTCACTCCTACACACACTTTATCTCCCTTTCTCTCCATGACGGTTTTCCAGTACGTGTTGAACAGATGAGTTGAACATGAAGACACTCAAAACACACAAGGAGAGAAATCTGTGTTGAGGGTGGATGACGTTTTCTCTGATGCTGGTTTCCTTTTGACCAAGAAGATGTCCTTAAATGTGTTCATGTGTAGCTGTGCTGCTTTGTACTGACAGTGAAGTCCAGCTACTGTGATAATTGATTTGTTTAAATGGAAGAACTAATGCACTAATTGAAGTGATTTTTATGGTTCAAAACATCTTGCTCTTTTACAGAGATGTGGAAATGGATTTGAGAGCAAGAGAGCGTTTATTTAACGCTTTGCAAAACATTATCATGTTCATATTATGCTAACATCTGTAAAAAAAAATCTGCAGTCTGAAAATATACATCCTTTTTCCTTTGTACTGTAAAATAGCTTTTCTCTGGTGCAACTCTTGTTATTGGTTTGTAACTGAGTAACCTTAAGATTAACAACTCGTGGGAGAGATAACAGCGTACTGGCACCTCTTCAGGAACAGTAAACATTTTCTGAACCAGCAGTCTGCATTGACTATGTTTACATGCACCAACAGCTGTGCATATGATAATTCAAGAAATTATGGTGTGTGATGTTTAAAAACCATACATATTCTTACGGCCCTTAATTCCACTTTGAACATACACTTAAAACATGGACATTCATGTCAAACTACAAACACTTAGGGTTCGTAATGCGTACTCGTATTTTTATTTAATTTGGTCAAAAAGATCTTTTTTTTAAGGTTAAAGCTGCACTAATTATTACAAATTTTATGAGTAAATTTTTTTTGTATGTAATGTGAAGGGGTTGTTTCCAGTGATGAACCCACAGAGGTTCATCGCAGGCTCTTCAGCTCAAAGGAGCATTTTAGCATCTTTCAGCTCATTGTTTTGGTTTTATGGCCCACCACTGAACTGTTTTGGTTCTATCTCAACGTTCTCATCACCTTCTTTACCAGGAAGCTATAATCGGCTAGCTTGTGAACACAATGAATCATTTATGGTATAGCAGCTAAAGAGCCGTATATTTTTCTCATTAGTTGTTGAAGACAAAGACGGCGATTGAAGGAGAGGGAATATTAAACTTACATTAATCAGGTCAGCAGAAACAACTCAAAATTAATGCTAGTTCCGCAGGTGTGTAAACTGGCAATAGTTTGCTAACATGTGAGCCATATCATTTTTTAAGGCCATTATTTGTCAAATGAGTGTGTTTTTTAGTTTGCTATGAACTAAAACTGATTCATGCAGCTTTGAGGTTACTGTAAATACTTTTGGTTTATGGTAGAGTAAGGTTTTGGTCACTTACTTTGCTATAAAATAACCCTTTATATGCTATAGAAATCAAATGGAACATATAAAATTAAAACATGACATTTATAACTTTATAATAATTTATAATTTTTATGATTTAACTACCAATTTCTAATAAGGTTGAGCTGAAATGTCATGACTAAAGACCACTGCTGTAATGTCTGGTTTATTACCCCATTTAGATTGGAAGTTGGATTTTTGGTTTTCTTTTGGTAATTTAGTTAGTGTGCATTAACGTAAATAACCAGGCTGTGAACTTTCCAGTTACTCTGGCTTAGAATGCAATGGCCAAAGATCTCTGTCAAGAGTTTTTAAGTAGGACTTGTGACTCACCTGAAAGACCATAAGTGTTGAATGTTCATATCGACATATTTGACTATGAGGGCTGGCTGCACAGGCAAACTTTGGATAAGACTTTGATCTAACTAAAAGCCACACTTTAGACTGATGTCAAAGTTCTTCAGTTCACAAAACCATCATAAAAGCCTTAAACATGGGGTCAGATTTTGTTGAAGTCTATCTTAATTTTATACTCACTGCCCATAAACAGGAAGGGAGAGTTCTGGCACTGCAACGGAAGCTCCTCACTGCAAGTTCACTGAAGGAAATGGATAGAAATATTCCACAAACCCTGATTTGTAATAGCTAAAGGAAAGTTAAAGAAAAGAAGGAGCACTGGAAAGATGTAAAATATATTGCGATATATATACCTGGTGGTGGGTTGGGGTATTAACAGCGGAGAATGATGCTGAGTTAGTGGGGTCAACAGTGATATTGCTGTGATTATTCCCATGAAATGCTCTGATAACTCTAATAACCTGGACATACAGGGGCTGGCTTTAGGGTTAAACCTCTTCTATCCATGTCTTTAATACCAACAAATGTTTAATGTGAAAGCGGTCGCCACATCTCTGCAGCTCTAACAAGACTTTTGACTTTTTTAGCTTTTAGTAATTTACTGTTTCCAGGCAGCTGTTTTTCGGCTAAAAAGCTCTAACCTGCCAAGCACCCAATGTCAAACAGGCAAAGTTAGCAACTAGCTGGAGAAGAAAGCTGAGCATTTAGCAGGTAACGGGTTAGTTTTCCATGGAAGTTGGTGGACACCAAACTAGAGCTAAAAGGAAAGTGAATATTGGACTTCATGATATTTATCAGGTGGACACAAATACAACTCCATGCTCTTCTGTTTCAGTTTGAAGTGCAAATATGCAACTGTTTGCTAACACAATAGCCATAACAACTTTATAAAGCAAAATGTCATAGTTGTTGAGGAGTTCTGGCCTTTAGTGGCAAAGAAATCAATTAGCGTAGCCATGTGCACATTTTTATTTTGTGCACATCTAAAACTCAGTGTGTGCAGGAACCCAGAATTCCAGTTATGGTTCCCGGGCCATAGATAGCACCCTCTAAAAAGTCCGTGCTCCTGAGGTAGTATGCATTAATGGTCCAGCAGCTACCAGGGTGGAGTTAAAGTAGGGATGTCACTGACTGGTCAAACCGCCACAGCATGTGTAAAGCTTTCATCCAGACTGCAAGTTGGCAAGCAATAGCAGCTGTTGCTACTATTATTGGGGCTTAGCATTGGAATTTCTTTCAATGTCTCTTTCAAAGTTATGCAGCCAAATTCCTGAGACTAGTCTGAAAGTCTGTAAAGTCTAACAAAGAGGTAAGCGAGAGCAAGCGATTCTGTACTAAAGGAAATTACAAAAGACAACTCGATGGTGCTTCTGTCATCCCACTGCACGTTTTTAATGCTTGTTTTGTATAATTTGCTAATGTCATTTGCTTGTCTAATCTTCACAGTTCTTCAGATGCAATGGAAACGCAAACAGAAATGAGCCAAAGGGGCATTTAGGTCCTCATTTAGTTCCTGAGTTTAGTTCCTGGGACTACTTGGTTAAAAATGGCCGTTAGATAAATCTAAGAGCAGAATTAAGACAGGCCTAACTCTACAGATCATGCGAATGTATGGTGGTTGTGCAACCAGCCCCTGCTTGTGATAACTGACCAAATTCATGTCAATTTTTGTTTTTTCACTTTTATCCATCACATTATTTAAGGTCCATTTATCTGTCAAGCAGAAAGTGAACTAATGGTTGCTGTATTTTTTCTACCAGAACTCTGTTAACTGGCTCAGTCACAGGGCATCAAAGAGTTAACATGAAGATAACCTCAACAGGACAACAGGGGTGCATGTAAACGTGGCCAATGTTACTTTTCCAAATGGCTCTGGCTCAGAACAGCCCGGCCCATACATGTCAACCGGGCCTTAGCCCTGGTGCCTGCCCTCCCAACCCTACCCCCACCCCCCATCCATCTCTCTCCCTCTGATTGTCTGTGCATTTATTTTGAGTCTGTACAGTTCGTGAGGTGTGTGTGTGAGGTCCGGGTCATTCAAACACTGCAGCAAGTCTATTGCTTTGATAAAAGGCATCACTTCACAGAAAGAAAAAAAAAAAAGAAACAGAAAAAAACCAACACAAGCTGCTTTGAGGAGTAGTGTGAAACTTGAAAAAGCGAGATATACAAAGCAAACGTTTGTCACATTGCAAACGACAATACCATAGAGAGGCTTTTTAGAACAACAACAACAAAAAAAGAACAAACCCGCTAAAACAAAAGAAAGGACAGAGCGCTACGTTTTCACAATCTCACCAGCGTTCTCAGTGTACCTTGCTGATGATGAATCATACTGTTTTTGGGCCGGCCAGTGTTCAGCTGGCCTCCAAATTCCACCAGTTGGTCACAGTGGTGGGGTCTGACCCATATGTTATCTAGGCACATGCATATATGCATATATGTGCATGTGCACAGTATGTGGACAGGTATACTGTGTGTATGTGCATATCTGTGTGTTAGTGTATATGCATGCCATCATAAGAGGGTGGTGGGCTGTAATTACAAACAGATCCTGTCTGCATGTTAAGAACAAAGCAGCTCAATCAGCCGTTTCCCCAACCCACCATAGCACCATGAGGTCACTGTTTTAACATACTGGCTCCCTTTCCATGGACCTCCCCCCACTCCCACCCCCCCCAAAAAACAAAAAAACTAAATGGTTGAAATCATTGTATGTGGGACTAGTGAGGCAACATGGCCGAGATGAAACACTTAAAACTCATAATGGTTGTATTATAGAAGCTGCTTCCGTGGACTAAAACAGGAGACAGAGGGATGACTGTGTGTGAGCGGCATGCGCTATAACTAGCATAACCAGTCAAGTCTTGGTGTCGCTATGAAAGCCCAGCAGGGATTCAGTGAGGAGGGCATCATTCACTTGGTTTTTTGGCACAGCACGTGGCATCGTTATACAAAAACAAACACTATACGATTGTCTTTTCCTGACATCAGGATCATTATGTGCTTTCAGTTAGTCCTGACCAGTCTCTGGCCATGATCAACAAGCTCATTTGTAATGCTACTGCTGCGTTCCCTTCAATGTCAGAAGTCTGAATGTCATAATTACTACTGTGTTTCTACAGTCCAGTTTGTACAATTAAAGGCAAAGAGACATGGACACAAGCAACATTGTCTTTGCCCAGATCCAGTTTTTCTGTTCTTTTTTTTGTATTAGGGCCATGCAAGAAATACTGAAATACTTTACATTAATAATGCATTTGTTTAGGGCTATTTTTCTGTCATAGCAAAACAACTAATGTTATCTATGATATTTAGCAGGGTTTGCTAGCACAGCAACATTAGCTGCATTAACTGTCAGTGGACCTTTAAATGTCAAAATATCCATGCTTAGCTACGTACCCAAAAGCTAAGTATTGGGCACAATTATGCTCATACTTTTCAGAAAAATGAACTTGTGCGTTTTAAGGATCACAAGTTTAAGAGTATTGTCATGTAGTGTTTACAGTGTTTGCTGCCACGTAGACGTGACACAAGATAACGGTAGCTCAGAAAAGTTCATGTTTCTTACTCGGAGTTCTGCCTTGAGCTGCTGTTCTGTTGCAAAGATTCAGATTTTTCTGACATCTCTGGAACGCGGCAGATCAAACACATCACCACATGAAGTCATAACATCATGTGACTGCCCAGAGCCTTACAAAGGCCTGTGAGCTGTCCATTAGAATGAGTGTTGCTGTTGTTGGGTCAGGTCACAGTATGACGGTGAGGCACTGAATAGTTCAGACACTCACCAGAGCAATGACGGACTATATGTACACTACCGTTCAAAAGTTTGGGGTCACATTGAAATGTCCTTATTTTTGAAGGAAAAGCACTGTACTTTTCAATGAAGATGACTTTAAACTAGTCTTAACTTTAAAGAAAT